>SJXQ01011972.1:65861-92849 GCA_006408695.1 Aepyceros melampus | reverse complement strand
ATCCGACTATGGCCACAGCCCACCTAGCCCGTGCTTCTGCCAAACCTGACCACGGTCGGCCCCCAGCCCAGCCCAGGCTCCGCTGGGGACTTTCCTCCTGGGGCTGGCTATTCCAGCAGCCACACTGACAAAGGGACCCGGTGGCCAGACTCATGGGGGGAGGGGGCACTGCAGGGCCCGGGCCCTTTGTGGAGGCCACAGGGTCCAGCCTCTCACGCCTTAGGGAACAAGACAGCAAGGACCCCCATCATGGAGGAGGGGGCCAGCAAAGGGGCTTGCTGCCTGGTCCCCGGCGGGGAGGGGCCCCCAACCCAGGGAGCAGGGCCCCAGCTTGGGGAGGAGCTGGGGACACGCGACAAGGAGCAGCTCCTCACCCTCGTCCCCCGCCCCCAGCCAGGAAGCGGGGCGGCCTGACGACAGGCCTTCCAGAAGAAACCAGGACGCGGGGCCACGTCCACCCGGAGCCACAGAACCACGGGCCTTACTCGTGCGAAAGGTCCAGAAAAGGCCAGTCCACACAGACAGAAAGAGCACGCAGACGAGCTGTGCCCGGGCTGAGGGAGGGGCAGGGGTCGGGGGACTGCCGGTTCTGCAGGGACGAGGTTGTGGGGTGAGAGCACGCTGGACGCCTGTTCCCTCAGTCGGTGGGCCTAGAAAGGCCACGGGACACGTGCAACGTGGGGACCGGGCGGGACGTGAGCATCTCGGGAAAGCGGGCAGAGCAGAACGGGAGGGGAGATGACCGCGTCCCCCGCCTGGGACGGGACGAGACGAGTGGTGGGCACACACACTGCTCAATTGGGCACAGTGCCCGCCCCGCACCCCACCCCGGAGCGCAAGGAGCTGGACCCAGAAGGCCCCACGCTGCAGGCTTCTAGCTACCGCACACCGGGAAGGAGGAGACAGGGCCAGGGACTGCAGGCTGCGCGGGGGACGGAACCCTGGGGGGGCTGGCGGTTTATGGGACGACACGCCTGCTGCAGACCTCAACCGTGGCTGCACACCGCATCGCTCCCAGAGCAGACCCGGGCAGTGCCTTCTGGGGTCCCTTAAATACATTTCAACACACACACACCTCTACTGAATCTTTAGAGAGATAAATCACAGGTACTTTTCTTAACCTCTGACTCAAAGCTTCACTTTCCTAAGGTGGACAAAAATTCCTGTAATTGGAAATCTGTTAAAGGAGAAAAGGGAATTGGTTGGAAACCAAAGAGGTGGAAACAAACATACGTTAACTATGTGGGGAGGAAATGTTAAGGAAACGTTACTGCAGTGACCATTGTGCAATATATGTGTTACCAAACTGTTAACACGGTGCAGCTAAAAATGGATACAGTGTTAAACGTCAACCGTGTTGCTGTTTAGCCACCAAGTCACGTCAGACTCCTGCTGCCTCACAGACTGGAGCCTGCCAGGCTCCTCTGTCCACGGGGACTCCCCAGGCAACAAGACGGGAGTGGGTAGGCGTTCCCTTCTCCAGGGAATCGTCCCAAGCCAGGGATCGAACCCAGGTCTCCTGCAGGCGGATTCTACACCAGCTGAGCCGCCAGGGGAGCCCTGGTGTAAATTACGCTGCAATAAAAATGAGTAAGGGGTGTAGCCCACAGGGTCGCTGAGAGCTGAACTCGACTTAGCAACTGAACCGCCACCAAAAATGCGTAAACACACCAGACCACTGCGGGAGGAGGCGAACGAAGGCAGGGTCCGATGCTGCTGGGAGGCTCGTCTGCGGCAGGCAAATGCGGAGCCAACCCAAGCACCCAGCCACACGCAACGGATCAACAGAAGGCGATCCGTCCACACAAGGGAACACGCGGAACAGCCTTAAAAAGGAAGGGCACCCTGACGCCCCCTGCAACACGGATGAGCCCCCAGGACAAAAAGAGGAGAGGCCCCTGGAGGAGTCAGCAGCAGAGCCTGCAAGGGGCTGGGCCAGGGTACGGGGCGGTGGGCGCTGGTGTTCACTGGGGTCGGAGCTTTCGTGCGGGAAGATGCAAAGCTCTGGAGGCGGACGGCGGAGTCGACGGCTCAACACTGACTGCCTTGATGCCCCCGAGTCATGCCGAGAAATCTAAACACGGTCAATTTCATGCACCGGCTGTGTTACCACAGCTGAACCAACAGGCCCCCGGGACTCTCCCACGGTCCTAAGCGGCCACGCACCCTGGGGCAGGTGGGGCGTGGACATCGTGGCCCAGCCTTCACGCAGCCACAGGCCCGCACACCACGCGGACACACGCCGCACGGACCGGCAAGGAAGGGGCCTGGAGGAGCAAGGGCTGCTGTCTCTGCCCTCCCAGCCACAGATCCGTGGACCGCCACTCCACCAGGTCCCAGAAGAACCAAGGAAAGCACAGAAGTCCACCCACTCCGACGCGTGGTGTGTCTGTCCTGCAGGCGGGACACCACCCCATCCAGACAGCTGCTTGTCAACAGGGGTCCTTAAGTCAAGAAGCCAGAGCAAAGGTCAGCACCAGGAGGCCACCTGCTCAGGCCGAGCAGGCCGGCAGCCACCCAGCGGGGAGGAGTTCTGTGTGGAAGAGGCCCCGGAACCCACAGTGGTCCGTCCTCCATTCAGGCATCGCCGGGGCTTTCTCTGGCTGGAGGCGGTGTCACACCAGACCTCCCCACCTCATCACCAAAGCCCTGCTCCAGCTGTCCCAAGCCCCACCGCAGAAAGCCAGGCCGCCCCACGCCTCCACCTGGAACATCCTCGGCCTCCACAGTGGCCTGACATGCTCCTTCTCTGTGGGGTCCATTCGAGACCCAGCCAGGGGGGCCATCCTCCTCTATGCGAGCTTCCCTGAGCTAACCTGGTGCCCACCTGGCACTGACTCCACTTATCAGTGTCTGTGGGCTCCTTGGGGTCAAGGACTGTGTTGACGCCTAAGCACAGAGCTTGGACTCCAGCAGTGTTACATAAACCTCAGATGAACAGCCAGCCAAGTGGCTGAATCACAAAGGGATGAGGGACGGAGGGTGGATGGAGGGATGAACAGACGGAGCATGGATGGGTGGATGGTGGATGGATGGATGGAGGGGGGATGGTGGCTGGCGTGGCTCAGTGCAGCCTGGTTCTCCCAAAACATCTGCTACCAAGGAAGAGATGAGTAAGACTTGACTCACACGTTATTTGGAGCTTGAGAAAGATTCAGGATTCCAACATCCTGCTCTCTCAAGGTGAAGGAATTCTCTCTTATAACTGATCGATAAGTGACTATTTTCTTAACTTTTTATTAGGGGAAATTTCAAGCACACAAGAAATCGTCAGCACAGAATCACATTCCGGTCGCCCCACTTCAACTGATGTGAACCCGGAGGCAGCCTGGCTCCAGGGGAGAGACATCTGGAAGCAGGAAGATGGGGGGTGGGAGACAGGAGCTGCTGGCGACCACTCCCCACCCCTGCGACATTCTGGGGGAAGCAGGCCTCCCAGGGACAGGAGGACCAACCCTACCTGCCTCACGGGTTCTGTGAGGAAAGGTCACAAGGGCTCCTGAGCACGGAGGAGGGACACCCACACGCAGCGCCATCATCTTATTTCAAATCGGCGGCCAGGACCTGGACACACTGACTACAGTGGGAGACGGCCCGCCAGCAAGGGGGCCTCTCACCCTCTCCTTTCCGCCCCGAGCCTATCACACACCTCGCTGCCCGACTCCCAGAGGTGGCCTTAGGACACACCCCTTCTCCAACCTGGCCTCTAGGACCACACAGCCTACACAACTACACAACCTACACACTCTTGAGTCCTCAGAGGCGTTTGACCCAACAACCCCAGCAGCATCCTGCTGCCTGAGCAGAGCCATGTAAAGCAGGCAAGAAAAGAAAACTTCCCTTAACGCTTGCTTCCCCGAAAAGTGAAAGTGAAGGTCGCCCAGTCGAGTCCGACTCTTTGCAACCCCATGGGCTATACGTACGGTCCATGGGATTCTCCAGGCCAGATTACTGGTGTGGGTAGCCTTTCCCTTCTCTAGAGGGTCTTTCCGACCGCAGGATCCAACCCAGGGCTCCCGCACTGCAGGCAGATTCTTTACCAGCTAAGCCACCAGGGAAACCCAAGAATACTGGAGTGGGTAGCCTATCCTTCTCCAGAGGATCTTCCCAACCCAGGGCTCCCGCACTGCAGGCGGAGTCTTCACCAGCTGAGCCACCAGGCAAGCCCTGTTTCCCTGAAGCTTCCAACAATTAAAAACAGATCAGCCTCCCAGCTATGACCCTAAAGAAACCCATTTCCCCTTCCACACAGCAACCGTTCAAGACTCACAGCCAGGGCTCATGGATTCCGCAGGCGGACAATTCTCGGGCTGCACAGATATCTCAAGGAGACCTCCAGAAAGCCAGGCTGGCTCGGAGATCAGACATCTGTGCGGAAAGTGCTTTATGAAGACGTGAGGCCTCTGGGAGCCTCCGACGGACAGCAAGAAAACAGGAGTGTTCTACAAACCACCAGGAACTGATTCTGCCAACAAGCTGGGCTGGGAGGCAACGTGCAGTCCCAGAAGGGGACGACCCTCTGGGAGACCCTGAGCAGAAGACCCAGCTGATTCAGTCACCCCTGAAGAGCTGACCCATGGAAACTGATACTAATTACAAACAAGAGGGGCCTCAGAAACCAGGCTCGCCAGGAGTGACGAAGCAGGGGCGGCGGTGTGATTTTCCCAACTACGGTACAGGCGGTCCCTGGGGCAGCCAGGACAGAGAGGCAGCCTCCAGTCTCCGCCAGGCCCGAAGCCCCAGTCCTGGCTGAGTCCTCGGGCCCACCGGCACCACACCGAATAAAAGCTATAGCCTGGACACGTCTGCGGACGCCAGGCAGGACTTGGACAACTAGATGTCACGTGCCACCCTGCTGACCCACAAGGGGCCCCAGTCAGATGAACCCGCAGACCCTCCCCACCTGAAGCCCAGCCCCGCCCGGCCTTCAGGAAGCCCCCCGGGAAGCACCCGCCAAAGGGGGCCATCAAGGGACCACCTGGTCTGCACACCCGGAGCCCCGTGGGGACAGCGTGGGTGTCAGTGCACCCCGCTGACAAAGGGCGCGCCCCAGGAAAGCCCTGCCTGGCCCTGTGATGTCCAAGGCCTTATTACGGTCCTGCCCCGTCACCTTGCCTTAGAACTCAGTGGACAGAGAGTGACCCTCCTCCCTTAGGACGGGCTCCAACCCACTCATGGGCTCAGGGAGCCCAGTGCTCTGGGGCCAGGGAGGCGGGAGAGGGATGGGGGAGACAGAAACAGCGGGTGGAGAAACAGCCGCGGCCTGCTCTCCTCCCGGAGGTCCCACTCGCTCTCGGGGAGACCGGCGAGGCACTGGGGCTCTAGTAGCCACGCCCTTCCCGCTGCCCCCCATCAGCCCGCTGGGATGGCACCCCTCCTGCTGCCTGGGGGAGCCGCAACCCAGCCCGGCGCCTGGGACGGGCCGCCTCTCTTCCCTGCTGGGGTTCCTGCACCCAAGACGGCACATGTGGCGGAGACAAGCAGCCCCACGGGGCCCTCGGGCCGGGAGAAGCCGGGCAGTGGCGGGCAGGGCTGGGACCGGGTCTCCCAGGCACCCCCCCCGGGGGTCTCATGGGCCCCTCCGCAGAGAAGAGTTGGCTCTGCTGCGGGGAGTCGCGCCATGTGGCTGCTGACAAAGACCGCAAGAGGGCGACCCGCACCGACGTGCATCATCACAGCCCGGCTGCTTCAGAGCCGAAGGAGACGGGGTCGGGGGGGGCGTCGGGCAGCCCCCTCGACAGGGTGCTGGCCCTCCTGGAGGCAGCCCAGAGGCATGGGGGTCCTGGATCCAGACCCTCCCCACCACGCGGCAGGGCCCCGAAGCACACACGTTCGCCCTTTCGTGTTCCTAGGGGAGAAAGCGCAAAGCTTTCCGCGGTGGACATTCACGCAGGAGTTACACTTTCCGTTCTGAGATCGGAGCAGACACGAATCCGGCTGTTCACACACACTGGGCCCAGAGGCTGAGCCGCCGTGCTGGGCACCACCAAAGACGATTTGCAGGTCGGGTCGCCAGGGCTTCCAGCCAAGAGGACAGCAGCAGGGCTCTGAGGCCCGGCTCAGGGACCCCACGCCTCGGGGCAGACGGGCAACGGGGCACGGGCCGGGCTGGCCCACCAGTGCGTCCTCAACACAGCTGCCCCGTGACACTGGGGAGGCGGGGGGTGAACATCACCCCATCTCTTCCACCAGGAGCCTGAGGGTACCCCCAAGCCCCTCCTCAGGGGCAATGGGGGCGGATGACACGGGTGCCTGGCCCCGAGTGCCCTGGGCGGAGGGAACAGCCCAGCAAATACAGCAGCTGGCTTTCCTTTGAGGCCACAGGGCAGAAAAATACATAGACTGTACCTTTCACACCTGGGAACGCGGCTGAGCCCAGAAAGAGAGATGGAGGGCCTGGAGGCTCGCGGGCCCCGGAGCGGCGCCCAACAGGTGAAAAGGCCTGTACCTCCCTTAAAATCGCTCACCATGGGGCATTCAATCGACTGACGCCAGCTGCTGAGGGGGCGGCTCTGTGAGACCAGAGAGGGGGCCACTGTCCTGGGCACCCAGAGTCCCCCCAGGCCTCAAGACGGGGGCACCCTCGCCGGCCGACACAGCCCAGTCCCTCACCACAGGCCGCACGCCGGGCCTCGGGTGCGTCCGGGTCGCCAGCCTTCAGGGTCTGCGTTCTTCCCGCGGAGCAGGTGGACGTCTGTTCCAGAAGGCTGCCCTTGCTCCACGCAAGGGTGCGTCAGGCACGCCATCTGCAGAGCGACTCTCCCCCCACCCCCCGGCAGACCAGCTGACCTGGCAGCATTCTTTCAAGGGAGCAGGTCAGGCCTGTAAACATCAGTCTTCAGAGGCCCTTCTGACGCCAGCAGAGGCACCGTGAGGAGCACCCCCCGCTGCCCGCCCTGGCCCTCGTGGAAGCGGCAGGGACACGGCAGAGCCCCGCTCCCTGCAGAGTCCACGGCCACGGTGTCTGGGCCACAGGCGGGGCCTTCCTGGCACCCCTGGGCCGTGTGCGGACCCTGCTTGTGCACACGGCTGGGCGCCTCGGTCACCTCCTCCCAGCCAGGCCCTGCCGGGAGCCAGCCAGCGTCACGACCCCTCCCCAGCTGGGTGGATGGATGACGGGCGGGCAGCGTCCTCCCAGTGCCTGTCCTCTTGGGCCTCTGCTGCCCAACCTGCTGGCGGAATCTGAGCTGGGGCCCCAGGAGGACGGCCAGGTTCAGGATGCCTTGCAGCAGATGTCTTGTTTCTTTGCTTCCGTCGTGACTCATCGGGTCCCCCTAACCCTAGCAGAGGGATCCCTCACTCGGGGCCCACTCTCATGCGCTGGGCAACACTTGCCCGCGAGGAGAGTGCCCGCGCCAGGCCCCTGCGCCGACCACGTGATCTTGGGCGGGGGTACGGGTCCCACGCCCCCGCAGAGCCAGCCTAACAGACAGCATATAATTACGATAATAATCGCACTCCAGCTGCTGCACAAGAATGTTCTGAGGGCACATGAAACTGCCTCCTCCAAAGCCGAGTTTTCACTTCCCAGGTTGGGCCTCGCGGCCCCGCCCGCACCCCAGGCACCAGCCACCGCCCCATCCAGCTGGGGATTCGGGAAGCTCTTAGGATTGAGCAAGACGAGCCCAGCGTCAGCGAAGGAGCAGAAAGGGCCTCGGAGGTCACCTTCAAAGCCAACAAGCTCCCTTGCTGGGGTATCTGTGCTGTTGGGCCCCCCAAATCAGTGCCAATTATCAGATGGGGAGGTGGGGCGGTGAGCCCGGTGGGGTCAGAACATGGAGGGCTTGAGCAACCAGGCTCCTCAGAGACGGGGAGGTGGGGTTGCGCTCCACCCGGGACCCCCAGACACTGCGGCACCCGAGGTACAGACGCCACAGCAGGCCTCTGTCTTAAGGATGCGCCACGCAGACGCAGAACTAACAGGAAACCGCGGCAAGCGCGCGGCTAAGACACGCGGCCGCGGATGGCGCGGAAGGACCTCAGCAAGGTCCCGGCTGCCTCGCTTCTCAAAGGCAAGGCACAGCGGGAGCAGCCTTCCCACAAACCCGGGGATACAGACACGAGAGGCTTTCGGGGGGCCGGCCGGGCACTGGGCAGACGCCCAACAAACCCCTCTGCGGGTCCCAACGGGGAGAGGTGGCTGCTGTGGAAAAGGGAACACAGCTGCAAACGGGCAAAACAAGACAGACTTGCAACGCTGTGTTCATCAATTTAAAGGAAAAAACTCAAGGGACGTCTCTGGTGGTCCCGTGGTTAGACTTGGTGCTTTTTTTTTTTTTTTTTTTTTTTACTGTTGTGGACACCCAGGTTCAATCCCTGGTTGGGGAACTAAGATTCCGCAAGCTGCAAGGCCAAAAAAAGGAAAGAAAAAAAAAGAATGGAAGGAAAAAATCTTTTATTAGCAAGGACAGGGTCCAACCCCTAACTTCTAGATGAGGAGAGATGCAGCCAGCCCACGGTCCCAGCCTTCCCAGGAATTCCTCCTAAAACCCGGGGGCAAGGCTGCTCACGCACCAACTCTCTGCTGTCTGATCAGGGACTTGCTGAGTGCTGGGGACCGACCTGAGTCCCTCCACCCCCAAAACTCACACACTGAGGGCCTAGCCTCCAGCACCTCAGCAAGTGGGAGGCAGGCTTGTCATGAGGTGATTAAGTTCAGGGTCATCAGGGTGGGGCCCTAAGCCAATTAAGCCAATGTGGATGTGTCCTTATACGCAGAAGAGGTTTCAGAGACACCTAGAGCCATCCGGGTCCACAGGCACAGAGGGACCACCCTGTGGAAGGGCATCACGGGGGGCCCAGCTGCCAGCCAAGGAGAGGCCCCCGAGGAAGCCACGCCCGCCGGCACCTTCGTCCTGGACTTGCAGACTCCAGGGTCGAAGGGAAATAGATTTCTGCCGCTGAAGGACCCCAGTCCCTGGCAGTTTGCCCCCAGGACGCACACACACGTGGGTGGTGGGAGTCAAGGAAACACGGCCGTCACTCCCGGGGGTTCCCCTGAAGAGGCACGCCCATGAAGGACCAGAGCTGGCGCGTGAAGGGCGAAGGCACTAGCGGCAACATCAAGACCCCACTGAGGGAGGCCAGGGAGACCCCGAAGGACAAGCATCCGTGATTCCACTCACAGGAGGCACAGGGGACAAGTGAAGCCACAGAAAACGGCCTGAGAACACCGCGGTGGCAGCCAGGGGCTGGGGGGAGCGGCGAGTGACTGGGCAATGGAGCGGCTTCCGGCGGGAATGACAGGCCCCGGGAATGATAGTGATGGTTACACGACAGCCTGAATGCGCTGAAAGCCGCTGAGCTGGACGCTGAAAAACAGAAAGCACGCCAGGTGCTGTGACGTCTATTTTGCCAGGATGGGCTTTCCCAGGTGGCTCAGTGGTAAAGAATCTGCCTGCAGGGCAGGTGATGTGGGTTCCATCCCTGGGTCAGGAAGACCCCCTGGAGAAGGAAATGGCACCCCACTCCAGTCTCCTTGCCTGGAGAGTCCCATGACAGAGGAGCCTGGTGGGCTACAGTCCACGGGGTCGCAAAACAGTCAGACACGACCTAAAGACTAACCAACAGCGTTTTCTAGGATAAAGAAAAACCTGTCCCACGTCACATAAGTAACTCGCTTTAATTAAAGTTACTACTTTTTTTTTGCAGAAAGAAGGGGAAAAAAAAAATTCAACGTGAACCACAGGAGTTCTAATTCCAGCTGAGGTCCAGACCCCCAAAGGGCTCCTAGTTTATTAAATCCTCCACCTCCTCCTAAGCCTTCATCTAAAAAGCAGACTCAGTCAAAACTCAGGCCTATTGTCCGACAACTTGAGAAGAGGCCTGTCCATTCGCCGTGAGCCGGGAACCTTCTAAAACCAGGGGGCGGGCTGGACCACAGGACTCCTGACCAGGGAGGGGAGGCCACACTGAAGCCATAACAGGGAGGAATGAGGGGCGCTGAGTCCTGGACCCACACAAATCTACACCTCAGCTCCTTCCTCAGGGGAAGGTCCAGAATGCTGCCTTCTGTTCCCCAAACCAGAAAGCTATCCTTTCTGAGCCAGAGAATCCTTGTACAAGTCCATCGAGACTCCCTTTCCAGCCTGTCGATCGATGACTTAAATGGTCTAGGACTCTGCCTCCGTTCCTGGGAAGGAGGCCGCAGTCAGGCTCAAGTTGGAGGTGCCCACAGGCTCTGTCTGGTCTGTGAAGCTGGTGGAGGCCGGGCCAGGCCCAGACCCTTTTCTGCCCGACAGTCACTCAGGCAGGTCACCAGTCCACTCAACAACCCAAGGGAACAACGCAGCCGGAATCGCTCTGACGATAACGTGTCACCAGGATCCAAAGGGCAAATTCACCGCTTAGTAGAAACAGGAGAAAACGGAGCAGCCACTGGCCGTCCAGAGCCCAGGGAAAAACACAGACCTGGGCCTCGCTCACGGGGGACGCACGGGGCGGGGGCGTCTCGGACCTCGGGAGGAAGGCCCTGGCTGAGCGGCCTTTCTCAGGAAGGGGCAGCCAGGGTCCCAGAGAGGAATTTAAGGGACGAGGGTGGGCACAGCTGCCTTCCTACCCTCCCGACCCTGCCTTGGGCTGTGTGCGTTCCTGTCTCCCGCTGCCTTTTTAAGCTCCCAAGTGGGGGCAAAGACCATGCTCCCTCCTTCCACTCAGCTTGCACGGTGGGAGAGGTGGGCTTGCATACAGCGGGGCTTGCAGCCGGAAGGACCCCGGGACCTACCCAGCCCCGTTTCTCAGGGGTGTGAAGGGCAGCAGAAAGGACCGGGGGTCTATGTCCCCAAGGTGCCCAGAGGCGTCTTTGCCAATTCCTGGCGGAATCCTTATCTGCAGATGGGGGTTGGGGGGGGTGAGGCCAAGCTCCCGGGGGACACGCGCGTCAGAGCACAGTCACCATGCCAGCTGCTTCCCTCCCTCCCCTCGGACACAGAAGCTGCTGCAGCAGAGAACGAGGTGAGGTCCCCTCCGTCCACGCTGGGACCTTCCCCACTGTCCCACGTCAGAGGCGCGGGCCCTGGCCAGGGGCGTCTAGGGAACGCGGGCAAACTGTTGGGAAGGAGACAGATGGCCTGGCCCCGGCGGTCCCGCCTTCGCCTCCAGCCAGAGCCCTGAGAAGCGGGCTGGGCAGGCTCCCAGAGCTGAAACTGCCAGGAGCTTCAAAACCCAACAGGAGATACAAGGTGGGACCCTGGAGGGCTTTCAGAGCAGGATTCACCAAGGGCCAAAGGGGTGGGGATGGCCCAGTTGTCAAATGACCCCCTCGGCTGGGAGCCCACCCTGCGTCACCCACAGAGCAGAGGCTGAAGGCAGGTGAGCGGCTACAAGCTCCAGAGACGGCCTGCGGAAAGCCCCTCAAACACCCCCCCGCAACGAGGCCCTACTCGCTGGAAACTCCCACCGCCCCCAGCAACAGAACAGTTTCAGATGACAGGTCTCCGCGAGAAGCTCTCCTTTTCTCAGGGCCAATCCAAGCTGGCTCGCCGGGCCAACAGCTGGCCAGACAGGGCTGGTGCCCGGCGACCACAGGGCAATGCTCCAGAGCGCAGAGGAGCTGACCTGCCTGCAAAGCGGTCTTCTCCATACTACCGGCTCCCTCGCACACGAGGCGCCTGGGGAATGGACGCTGGGCCCCGCCACAGGTCCCAGCCACACAGCACGGGCAGCATCAACAATGAGGTGAGCCCAAAACAAACAGGACGGAGCGCGGATGGCAAAGAGGCCCCTTCAGAGAGCCAAAAATAGCCTCACTTGCTTCAGGAGGGCTCACCAAGCACACACAACTCCATCGGCAGAAAAAGTCAGTGGAGCGGAAGACCACATCAGCTCAGCAGGGACCGGGACTCTGAGAGGTTCCCAACTGCCTCACCCCCAACAACCCCAAATCCCTGTCCTGACTAGCACCACAAACTGCGCCCGGCTCTTGAAGCACAGTCCTATCAGCCCAGTGCCACGAGACATCTGAACACGGCTGTGCACACGCATCACACCCAAGGTCCTGCGAGGCTCGTCTCGGGGCCAGGAGCCGGACCATGACTCGGAGCCGAACATAAGCATGGGTGGGCGAGGGGGACGCGGAGCAGGGGTGAGATGCCCAGCAGTGAGGCCTCCGCTGTCCAGACTGGACAGATCAGCACGGGTGTGGCCCTCCTGCAGCCCCGGGTCTCCGGTGGCCTCCCTTCCTCCTGGTTTGTATTTCTCACCTGCTCTGACTTGCATGGGGGCTGCCAGCCAGAGAGCGAACCCGATGCTCCTCCAGCCTGGGAGAGCTGGCATCCCGTGGGTTCCCCGGACGTGTTGTGGAACTCTCCCAGGGCAGGTGGCGGGGACTGCCCAAGACATGGATCAGTCCCTGCTGAAGTATCCACCCAGAGGGCAGAGATGACCAAGGCGTCCACGGCATTCCTGGTCCCGACCCACAGAGAGGAAGCACTCTCACAGAAAGCACAGGCTCCAGACCCAAAGGAAGGAGCCACCTCCACCATCCTGACACACCACCCCTCCCACCCAAATCCCACTCCAGATGCTGGGAATCTGAATTCAGGAGGAATGCAGGGATGGAATTTGTTCAGCTGGGGGAATGGGCGCGAATCCTTCCAGCCCACCACTGGCACTTGAGAACCACTCCACAAAGTACCTAGCTGCCCCTGCACCCCCGACCTCTCAGGTGTGCCCACCAGACTGGCAGGGGCACTTACCTGTGTCTGCGTGGAAGGCGCCATCCTGAGGCAGCTTGCCGGACAAGCTGTCCCCATCGCCAGGCCAGATCTGCCCCGTCCTGCGGACGCCCACGATGGTGGCCTCGGACACCACGACGGGGCCCTGGCGGGGCCGCTTCTGGCACTGGGGCGTCGGGGGGCTGCTGCTGTCGAAGGACTGCTGGGAGTGCTGCGAGGGCGAGCGGCTCTTGTCCCGGAAGGGCCGACAGGTGGTGGGGCTCGGGGAGACGCGACTGGACCGGCCGGAGGAGAAGTCCTCCTCGCTGGACGTGAGGTTCTCGTTGGAGCTGCAGTCCGGCGTGTAGCCGCCTCCGCTATCCTCGAAGCTCCGCGGGGAATAGGACCTCCGCGGCCAGGTAAGGCGCTTCTCCTGCTCCGAGGTGCTCTGGCTGCGCTGCAGCGAACCCTTGGCCTCCCCTTCCACCATCATGCCCCCGACGTAGATGCTCTGGTAGGGCTGGTACTACTGGCAGGGGCACTTACCTGTGTCTGCGTGGAAGGCGCCATCCTGAGGCAGCTTGCCGGACAAGCTGTCCCCATCGCCAGGCCAGATCTGCCCCGTCCTGCGGACGCCCACGATGGTGGCCTCGGACACCACGACGGGGCCCTGGCGGGGCCGCTTCTGGCACTGGGGCGTCGGGGGGCTGCTGCTGTCGAAGGACTGCTGGGAGTGCTGCGAGGGCGAGCGGCTCTTGTCCCGGAAGGGCCGACAGGTGGTGGGGCTCGGGGAGACGCGACTGGACCGGCCGGAGGAGAAGTCCTCCTCGCTGGACGTGAGGTTCTCGTTGGAGCTGCAGTCCGGCGTGTAGCCGCCTCCGCTATCCTCGAAGCTCCGCGGGGAATAGGACCTCCGCGGCCAGGTAAGGCGCTTCTCCTGCTCCGAGGTGCTCTGGCTGCGCTGCAGCGAACCCTTGGCCTCCCCTTCCACCATCATGCCCCCGACGTAGATGCTCTGGTAGGGCTGGTACTCCAGGGGCGGCCAGGGGGGCCTGCCGCTGCCGTTGGCGTTGATCAGGTTGTCCTTCAGAAAGCGCGGGTTCAGCTCGACGTCCTCATAGTCGCCGTCGAAGCCACCGCAGCCGCTGCCCTCGGAGGCGCGCCCGCGATACGAGGGCCTGGGGGTGTCTGCGGGGCCCGGCCCGGCGCCCTGCTGCTGCGACTTCTTGCGCTCCATCTGCATGGCCTGGCTGCCCAGGGAGCTGATGCGGTCTGACACGTCTNGGTGATGGACAGGGAGGCCTGGCGTGCTTCGATTCATGGGGTCGCAAAGAGTCGGACACGACTGAGCGACTGAACTGAACGGATACAAATGGTTATTCGAAGAAAAAAAAAAGTGAAATAGAGAAAAGGTACTCCCTTGGACTTCCCTGGTGGTCCAGTGGTTAAGAATCCTCCTGTCAATGCAGGGAACATGGGTTCGAGCCCTGGTCCCAGAATGTTCCATATGCCCACAGGACACAACTGCCGAAGCCCGCCCTGAAGCCCGTGCTCTGCAACAAGAGCAGCCACCGCAGTGAGAGGCCTAAGCTCCACAACTAGGGAAAGTCTGTGTGCGGCAACAAAGAGGCAGTGCAGCCAAATTAAACGAATAAATGGAAAGGGTACTCGCTTTACCCTGGCACTTTACTGCCATCTGCTGGAAGAGTGTTGTTACAAATCTAGAACACTGGCTCTGGAGGCTCAAACGGTAAAGAATCCGCCTACCCCTGCAGAAGACCCAGCTTCGATCACTGGGTAGGGACGATCCCCTGGAGAAGGAAATGGCACCCCACTCCAGCATTCTTGCCTGGGAAATCCCATGAATAGAGGATCCTGGCAGACCACAGTCCACGGGATCCCAGAGAGTCGGACACGACTGAGTGAATGAACACACACATGACCTTTACAGCGCCCCCAGACCTGTAAGAGTTGACAGTCCCGAAAGTTGTTCATCGCCCAGTCGTGTTCAACTCTGAACTGCAGCACGCCAGGCCTCCCTGTCCATCACCAACTCCAGGAGTCCACTCAAACTCATGTCCATCGAGTCGGTGATGCCATCCAGCCATCTCATCCTCTGTCGCCCTCTTCTCCTTCTGCCTTCAATCTTTCTCAGCAACAGGGTCTTTTCCCAGTCACAAAAGTTATCTAATGAGAAATCTTGAAAGGACAGATGGTTAACAAAAATGCTTTGAGAATTGCAAAGCCCTGAGGGATTTAGGAGCCTTTAATATCCATGGTAAGATTGCAAACCATCTGTCCTAAATGAGGAAAGAAAAGATTCTCCAGGTGGGATGAATTCTTATTTAACTTAAATCTTTATGTATTCTGTGTCTGATAGTCATGAAAATTCAGTTTGTCTATTTTGTTTGCAGCAAAGGGTCAAAAAAGCTTTCCCCCACACGTTCTACTTTTAGCATTAGCGTGGAAGGTCTTACCACCTGTTCAAGGAACTCTGCCCTTTCCTCGCTGTGTCCTCAGGCAGACTGTTTGCCTGACTCTGTGCCTTGGTTTCCTTATCTGTAAAATGGTGATTCTTGTTGTGAGGATCCAGCGTGTTCCTGCCTGTAAACGGCCTGACATGCTCAGTATTACTGCAAAATGGTTAAAGGCACAGACCTGAGCCAGCTCTGTGTTCAAATTCCAACTCTACTGCTTGACGGCTATGTGAGCCGGGACACAGAACTTAATCTCTCTGCCCTTCAATTTGCTTCTCTGTACAATGGGCATCAAAACATGTGTCTGTCCACACAAATGAACTTCTCTATGTAACAGAAACAGACTCACAGGCCTAGAGCACACATGTGTGGTTGCCAAGGAGGAGGAAGAGGGGGAGGATGGGAGGATTGGGAGTCTGGGGTTAGCTGATGCAAACTACTATATATAGAACGGATAACAAGGTCCTACTGTATAGCGCAGGGAATGATGTTCAATTCTTGTGATAAATCATAATGAAAAAGAATATGAAATGTGTATATATATGTCTACATATGTATGTCTGAATCATTTTGCTGTACAGCAGAAATTAACACATTGTAAATCAATTATATATTCTTCAATACATTTTTTAAAAGTGTGTCTATTCATAGTGTTGGCATAGGAATTAAATGTTAATACATGTAAAGTACTTAGAGCCAGCCATGTAGCGATTCCTTATGAGTTGCCTGACAAGGTCTTCACTTTATAGGAGGAAACTGAAGTTTGCAAGGATCTGAGCGTTTCCCTTGAAGGCCTTCCGCAATGCTGGTGGGAGAAACCCCCACAGGTCTGGGTAGACCGCTCTCCAGCCCGGGTCTCTGCAGGCCAGGCGGGGTGGTGGTCCTCCAGCATCCCTTCCCTGGCTGACTCCTTTCTCCCTATGTCTGCACCCTGCTTCCCTGTTTTTAAAGGGAATGCATGTTTGTTTTTCTAAATATTGGTTCCATGTGTTTTTTGTTGTTCTGGCAAAAAAAACATGTAACATGCAATTTACCAATTAACTTACCACATTGTAAAATGCCTGACTCAAGTGCATTTATTACATCCACGACATTGTGCAACTCACGTCTGTCTAGTTCTGTAACATTTCCATCACTCTTAAAAAACCCTCGCACCTGTTAAGCAGTCACTTCCTCTTCTCCCTTCCCTCCAGCTCCTGGCAACCAATAATCTGATTTCTGTCTCTATGAATTTGCCTCTTCTGGACATTTCTGACCAATGGAATCATACAATATGTGGCCTTTTGTGTTCAGCTTCTTCCGTTAGCATCATGTTTTCAAGGGTTCTGTTGCAGCATGGATCAGAACTTCATCCCCACCCCCCTTTTTTATTTATTTGGCTGCATCAGGTCTTAGTTCTGGTATGTGGTTCTTTCCTTGTGGTGCACAGGCTTTCTAGCTGGCACGGGCAGGGCTTAGTTGCCGTGGCATGTGGGATCTATTTCCTGACCAAGAAAAGAACCCAAGTACCCTGCATTGGAAGGTGGGTTCTTAACCACTGGATCACCAGGTAAGTCCCAGAACTTCATTCCTTTTTAAGCCTGAGTTAGTATTCTATTCTATGAATAGGTCACATTTTTTTTATCCATTCATCCGTTTGATGGGCCTTTGGGTAGTTTGCGTCTTTTGGCTACAGTGAATCACGCTGCTGTGATCATTCGTGTACTACTTTTTGTTTGAACCACCTGTTTCCGCTTCCCTTAGGTATACACCTAGAGGTAGAATCGCTGTGCGTCGGGACTGTGCCTAAGGATGGCAATTCTGCTTAACCGTTATTAAACGGTCTAGCACGGTGGCTGTGTCGTTTTCCAGTCCCAACACCAAAGGAGGGTCCTCGTCCCTGTGGCTGCTGTTTATTTATTTTTTCTTAAATATTTACTTATTTGGTTGTGCTGGCTTTCAGTTACAACACTTGGGATCTTTAGCATGTAGAATATAGTTCCCTGAACCAAGGGAGTGTGGAGTCTTAGCCACTGGACCACCAGGGAAGTCCTTGATGCTGGTTTTTAAAATGCAGGCTGAAAAGCATGAGGCCCCCTTGAAGCTGGTCCTTAAGTCATCCTGAGATGGACCTTGACCCCAGCCCTCCTGTCACCCTCCGGCTTCAGCCACTTCCATCATGTTCATTCCCCAGCTCCTCAAGCTGGCTCCCTCATTCTTTGGGCCCCTAGCCCCACGGTCATGTTAACTCTGGATGTAAGCAGATCTGGGGACCAGATCCAGACTCCTTGCTCACCGTGTGCTCCAGGCCAGTGGTTTGTTCCCTCACCCTCACTGTGCAAACACCAGAAGGAAACCACAGGGAATTTCCCTGGGTGCAGGGAAAAGCAGTCTAACTCTGACTCAAAAGCCAGAGGCAATAGAAGAAAAACCAATCCATTTGATTTCTTAAATCCCCTGGTTAGTGGTTAGGATTCAGTGCTTTCACTGTCAGGGGCCTGGGTTCAATCCCTGGTTGGGGAACTAAGATACTGCAAGCCTCACAGCCAAAAATTATTTATGTTGCATGGCAACACCACCACAACCAAAGCCTAAAGATAAAAATGACAAGTTGGACCTTAGACAATTTTGTGATGTCATTTCTTTTTTTTTTTTTTTAACCGCAATACTAGTATAAAAAAAACTGAGAGAAAATTATTTCCAATATATATCACAAATACAGGGCTTCTCTGGTGGCTCAATGGTAAAGAATCTGCCTGCAATGCAGGAGACGCAGGAGACTCAGGTCCTATCCCTGGGTTGGGAAGATCCCCTGGAGGAGGAAATGGCAACCCACTTATTCTTGCCGGGGAAATCCCATGGATAGAGCAGCCTCGTGGGCTACAGTCTGTGGAGTCACAAAGAGCTGCACACAACTGGCCCTCACCATCATCATCACAAGTACAGGGTCACTCATCTCACACACTAGCAAAGGAATGTCAAAATTCTCCAAGCCAGGCTTCAGCAGTACGTGAACTGAGAACTTGATATTCAAGTTGTTCAAGCTGGATTTAGAAAAGGAAGAGGAACCAGAGATAACTTTTGCCAACATCCATTGGATCATAGAAAAAGCAAGAGAGTTCCATAAGAACATCTGCTTTATTGACTATGCCAAAGCCTTTGACTTTGTGGATCACAACACATTGTGGAAAACTCTTAGATGGTAATTCCGGATCACCTTACCTGCCTCCTGAGAAACCTGTATGCAGGTCAAGAAGCATAGGTCAAGAAGGTAGAATTGGACATGGAACAACAGACTTGTTCCAAATTGGGAAAGGAGTATGTCAAGACTGTATATTGTCACCTTGCTTATTTAACTTATATGCAGAGTACATTATGCGAAATACTGGGCTGGATGAAGCACAAGCTGGAATCAAGATTGCTGGGAGAAATATCAATAACCTGAGATATGCAGATGACATCACCCTTATGGCAGAAAATAAAGAGGAACAAAAGAGCTTCTTGATGAAAGTAAAAGAGGAGAGTGAAAAAGCTGGCTTAAAATTCAACACTCAAAAATCTAAGATCCTGGCATTTGGTCCCATCACTTCATGGCAAATAGGTGGGGAAACAATGGAAACAGTGACAGACTATTTTCTTGGACTCCAAAATAAAAAATGCTTGCTCCTTGGAAGAAAAGCTATGACAAACCTAGACAGCATATTGAAAAGCAGGGACATTGCTTTGCCAACAAAGTCTGTCTAGTCAAAGTTATGGTTTCTCCAGTAGTCAGGTACAGACATGAGAGTTGGACCATAAAAAAAAGCTGAGCTCCGAATTGATGCTTTTGAACTGCAGTATTGGAGAAGACTCCTGAGAGTCCCTTGGACAGCAAGGGCATCAAACTAGTCCATCCTAAAGGAAATCAGTCCTGAATATTCATTGGAAGGACTGATGCTGAGCTGAAGCTCCAGTACTTCGGTCACCAGATGCAAAGACTGACTCACTGGAAAAGACCCCGATGCTGGGAAAGATTGCAGGTGGGAGAAGGGGACGACAGAGGATGAGATGGTTGGATGGCATCACTGACTTGGTGGACATGAGTTTGAGCAAACTCTGGGAGTTGGTGATGGACAGGGAAGCCTGGTATGCTGCAGTCCATGGGGTTGTAAAGAGTCGGACATGACTGAGAGATTGTGTCCTGTTTTGGCTGGAGATCGACGACCAGAGTCTGATCAGGAAGAAACATCAGACAGATCCCTAATAACATTCTTTACACAAAGAGGATGGGGAGAAGGATGGTCTTCTTCACAAATGCCAGTATCACAAAAGGCAGAGAGGCTGGGGAAATGTTCCTGATTAAAGACCCAAGAGGCAGAACTAAAGGTAACAGAGGGCATTCAAAAAATTTTTATTTATTTGGCTCTGTTGGGTCTTCACTGTGGCACCTGGAATCCTTGCTGAGGCAGGCAGGCTTCTCTCTAGTTGGGCTCAGTTGCCCCGAGGCACGTGGGATCTGAGTGCCCGGACCAGCGATCGAATCCATACACCTTGTATTGGAAGGCGGATTCTTAACCACGGGACCATCAGGGAAGTTCCTAACCCAGGGCATTATCGATCGGGCCAACGGATACAACTGGAATAAAAGTCAATAGGTTTAAATACAAATAGTGTAGCATGTTAAATTTACTAGTGGGTAACTGTAGAGTCTTTATGTGGGAGCAGCCTGAATCTTAGGAAAAACACACAGAAATATGTAAAGTACCGTGAAGTATGCTATGCAACTTACTCTCAAAGGACTCAGGAAAAAAGTGTGTGTGTGTGTGTGTGTAGAGACACAAAATGCACACACCCCAATGTGGTGCGAGCAAATGGAACAAAATGTTTTGTAATACGTGAATCCAGCTGACCCATACACAGGGAGTTCTTTGGACCTGGAGTTCTTTGGAGCTTTTTGGCAACTTTCTCTATTTAAAGTTGTTCCAAATACTAAGTTAAAAAAGAGAAACCATCAGTATCTTAAGAGGATACTGCCAGCAGGATGCAATCGAGAATTGATCTATCTTTAAAAGAAAAGGCCAAATCCAACGGTTGACAAGTTAAATGCTAGCTACTGACCTCTTCCTATAGGAATAATGGCATCTCTGGGCTTCAAGTTAATGCTAAGCATCTTGGGACCAACCCATACTTTTAATCAGAAATTTAAGGAGAAAGAGAAAGGAAAAAATTTAAGGGGACTTCCCTGGAGGTCTGGTGGTTAAAACTTCACCTTCCGAAGCAGGGGGTGTGGGTCTGATTTCCAGTTGGGGAGCTAAGACCCCACATGGCTCAAGGCCAGAGAAGCAAGACATAAAACAGAAACAACATTGTAACAAATTCAATTAGGACTTTAAAAAATGGTCAGCATAAAAAAAAGAAAGAAATTTAAGTGACTGATTTAGAAACTTCCTCTAGGGCTCCCCTAGTGGCACAGCGGTCAAGAGTCGGCCTGCCAATGTAGGCTCCAGTACTCTTGCCTGAAAATTCTATGGATGGAGGAGCCTGGTGGGCCGCAGTCCATGGGGTCGCTAAGCATCGGATATGACTGAGCGACTTCACCTTCACTTTTCACTTTCATGCACTGGAGAAGGACATGGCAACCCACACCAGTGTTCTTGCCTGGAGAATCTCAGGGACAGGGGAGCCTGGTGGGCTGCCATCTATGGGGTCGCTAAGAGTCGGACACGACTGAGCGACTTCACCTTCACTTTTCACTTTCATGCACTGGAGAAGGACATGGCAACCCACTCCAGTGTTCTTGCCTGGAGAATCCCAGGGAAGGGGGAGCCTGGTGGGCTCCCGTCTATGGGGTCGCTCAGAGTCGGACACGACTGAAGCGACTTTAGCAGCAGCAGCAGCCAGTGTAGGAGACAGAGGTTTGATCCCTGATCCTGGAAAATCCCACATGCCTCAGAGAAGCTCAGCCCAAGTGCCACAACTATTGAGCCTGGAGGCCGCAACTACAAAGCCTGGGTGCCTGAGGAGCAAGAAGAGAAGCTGCCACAATGAGAAGCTCATGCACCGCAACTAGAGAGGAGCCCCAGCTAGAGAGCAGGCCTGGATCGCCGCAACTAGAGAAGGCCTGTGTGCAGTAACGAAGACCCAGCACAGCCAAAAAATAAAGAGGAATAAACTTTTAAGTGTTTCAAAAAATAAGCAACAAAAAATAAAAAGCTTCCTCTGAAAGTGCTGTCAGCACGGGTCTTGGTGAGGCCCTGTGCGGCAGGCAGTGCCCTGGGGAGGTTTGTCATCTGCCGCCCGGGCCCTTACATCTGGGTTGGCCTAAGCGACTTGCTCCATGGACAGTGTGTCGGGGAAGGGACGCGTGGGGACTTTCGAGACCAGGTTGTGAGGTTCAGGGAGCTCCTTGGCAGGCCCTGGCCGCTGTGTCGTGAGCAGCCTGAGCCACAGGGCAGCTGGGCGTGGGCGTTCCGGTGAGTTCCCAGCTCCCAGACACTGGAGTGAGCCCACCTGGACCACCAGCCAGGCCAGCCTTCCAGCGAGTCCAGCCCGAGGCCACTGACCATAGCTGCTGCCAGAAGAGCTCGAGGGAGAACTGTGTGGCCCGGCCTTGTCAACCCATGGAAAAGAGAAAGATGGATATATCCCTGTGTTAGAGCCAGTGAGCTTCAGGGTTTGCGGTACGAGGATTGAGCTCGCTCAAAGGCAGGTCTGGTCAAGGGGGCCCTCCAAGTCCGAGGAACATGCTCCCTGATGAGGGTCTTTTTTTTTTCCCTCTGGGTGGCCTATATTTTCCCAAGACCTATGCTGGGGATCCTGGGCCCCACAGCATCAGTTAATGTCTCTGGAGATTAAGGTCAGCCACGTGATCAACTGCAGTCAAGACCCTGAGAACCAAGGCCTGGGCGGCCTTCCCTGTCATCACCTTATTGCTGGGAGAAGTCAGTTCTGTCCGACTCTCCTGGCAGAGACACCAGAAGCCCACACCCGCTGTCTCTCTGCCCATGTGTCTCTTCTCTGATTTTTTTTTTTTCTTACTGTGATAAACTGTAAGCATGCATAGAACAGATCTTTAGAGTGCTGAGTTCTTCTAACAAACGGTTCGACACGAAGGTGGGACTGGGGACGCCTGGAGTGGCAAGAGGGTCCCCCTGTGGCGTCTCACCGGCCGGAACTCCACCTGCAGATCCAGAGGGCCCTCGGGACTGAGCACACGCAATCGGCGCACGGGGACTTTGTGCTTATTTTCCTCAGACAGCGCGCTGCCCCAGGAGGGGCTCACGCCCACTGGTTCACAGCCACCCGGCTGGCTCTGGAGAAGAGGACCGACCCGCAGGGCTATTCTGAATGCCCCACAGAATCAGGACTGAAGTTGCCTCATTTAAAGCTCGGACTTAAAAACTGAAATATAGATGGGATTCACTATTAACCGTCAACAGAGAATAAAAGGGAAAGGGGCAGAAAACACCTCCAGTCTCCTTTGGCGTGGGGAGACATCTGCTTCGTTGTGTGAGGTGAGAACCGAGGCTGGCTTTCCCTGAGAGGGGTCGGGCAAGGGCAAGGCCGACCTGAGCAGCCTCAGTGAACACTCGCTGATGAGGGGTGAGGGGTCGGGGCTCCTGCCCGCACATGAACTGTGGACGGGGTTCTCTGTCCCAGGCGGCAGAACTCGCCCCCAGGAGCCCACTAGGACAGCGAACACAGGGGCTGCTTGGCCAGGCGGCCCCAGGATGGGCCTGTCCAGCTCCAGGGAGATGAGAGGCGAGGGGGTAGGACTTCATGGGCCCCCTGCATCCCTCCAGGTCCCCTAAAGAAGTGGTCACCCCAACGCCAGCTGCTCCTGAGGCCCCACCGTTCGAGACGAGCTGACTTACAATAATGACTTTATTTTAACATATTTAATTACAGACATAAAATAGCTGGGGAAGGGGGTGCGCCCCAGCCGAGCCCCACCCTGGGGCTGCCAGGAGGGGGGTGCAGGTGAGGCCTCCCTGACGACCCTCCTTCCAGGGGTCTTCCTATGGCGGGGCCCTATTGCTTTAGCAGGGAGGGGCCATGCAAGTAAGGGGGACGGGGAAGCCTCTGGGCCCCGGCCCCCCACAGCTGTGCTGGCCTTCCTCCAGAATGCCCAGTCGGCGCCCCACCCTCAGCCTCTCCACCTCCTTCTTCTTTGTTGGGGGAGCAGACCATCTGGCCAGCCCCCCACCCCCTCTGCAAACCTAAAGGGGAATAAATACAAACTTTACAAAGTAAAAGGGGGTCCAACGTTGCCCTGGGCCGGGCCTGGGGTCGATGGGGAGCAGGGCCCTGCCCCGTGGGCCTCACATCATCCCTAACTGCAGCAGCGTGCTGGCGTAGGCCATGGGCTTGACGTCGGGGTGAGGCTGCGAAACCAGAGGCATAGGTGAGACACAGAAACGGGCCGGCAGCGGGGCTGGGGCTCGGGGCCCCCGAGGCGGAAACCAGCCTCCCCCTGCCCCCCCGCCCCGGGAATGGCTCTCCTTCTGGCCTAGGCTGAGGGCGGACTCACCACTGCTGTGAACTGGTGGAACTGGGGCCGCAGGTCGGAGCCCCGGAGGTGGATGTAGGCGGCTTTGTTCCCCATCTGGTCGCTGCGGGGACAAGGGCAGAGGGGCCGTGTGGTCAGTCAGAGGCTGGGAGGGGCTGGGGGATGAAGGCGCAGGGAGAAGGGTCTCAGAGAGAGAGACAGGGACAAAGATGTCAGGAGAGAGGAATCCAGGTGGAGGGGCCCTGGGAGCCCAGACAGAGGAGCAGGGATGAAGGGGAGAGAGCATCGCGGGGGCCAGGCGCCGGGAGGAGCAAGCCGGGGGAGCAGTGCCAGCAGGGGCAGGGTGGAGGCAGGGCTCAGGCCAAAACACGGTCCTCGATCCAACCACGCCCTGGCTCTGACTACCAGGCAACACGGGGACAGAACAGCATGGTGACCGGCCAGCTGGGGTGTACTCGGTCTCTGGGCTCGTCCAGAGCATGGGAGACTCTGGCTTCTTCAACCAAACACTAGCAAAGCGGAGAGCAAGACGGACGGGGAACTTGAAGACCAGGAAACAAACGTGGTCCGTGTCTGGGTCCTTCTTGGAAGCAATCAACTGGAAAGAGACACTGAGGAGGGCTACGTGGGGAAAGGGAACTCTGGCGGGGTTCAGGCGACCTGAAGGACTGACAGTCGTTATCATGGTTATGTACAGAAGAGTTCCTTTCTTCAGCAATGGCCTGGGCCATCACCAGGTGGAAGACAGGACGCCTGTGCTTCCTAAGAGCACATGGTGGGGGCAGGGGTGGGGTGAGAGTCGGTAATTGTTGAACCTGGGTGACAGGTATGTGGGCGTTCATTACAGTATCTGATGTATCTCTGGAATTTTCTATCATGAAAAGATAAAAAAAAAAGAAAACCAGTGGGCTGGGAAGAGCAGCCCGACGGGCGGGGGTGGGGACGCACCAGTAGTTGGGGGCAGAGAAGACGGTGACGCAGCGGCCGCCGTGCGCCACCTCGTAGCCCTCAGCCTTGACCTCGTGGCTGCGGATGATGTAGTCCAGCTTGTTCTCCTCCAGGAAGGCCTTGGTGACGTCGGGCCCGAACTGGCAGCTCACGCCCCGCTTGCTGACCGAGCGCCCATTCTGGGGAGACATGCAGCTCAGGGCGTCTACTCCCCACCGCCCTTCCCGCCCTGCCCACAGCCCGCACCTGCCAACCACAGCCCCGGGCAGACTGACCTGTGGCTGCGGGTCCGACCAGAGCAGGTCGCACATGGGACCTGGAGGGGAGAGAGATGAGCGTCGGGGGCTGGGCGAGAATGCTGCCCTCCATGGAGGGCACGGGGCACATGAGGCGGGGTTCTGGGCCACCACAGGCCTCCCCGCCAAACCCCGTTCAATCTGTATGACCCCTAAAGCTGGAAGGAGTATTTTTTTTTTTTAAGTTTATTTTTTGTTTCCGGCTGCATCTCTCAGCACGCCGGATTGTAATTCCCGAGCAGGAATGGAACCCAGCCCTCTGCAGTGGAAGCATGGAGGTGCACGGACCCCACATGCAGGAGAGGAAGGTGGGGCTGTCCCCGGCCACCCGGTCACCTGGTCTGGGGGCTGCCGACTCCGCTCGATCTTCCTGATGTCGTCCAGGGTGACGCCGTCTTCGCTGAACAAGCCCCCGTGCATGATCTGGGGTTCAGGCAGGGACAGCAGCATAAGGGGAGGGGTCGGCCACATCCCACCCTCTGCCTCGCAGCCTCGTGGGGCGGCCGGGTTGGGGAGCCTGCCTCACCAGCACTTTGCCGTTGATGCACTGGGCCAGCGGGAGCCACTCGAACACCTCGCTGAAGAGCTCGTACATCTGGGCTGTGTACTTGGCCTTCACCTCCCCCTCGAAGCCATAGATCTGGTTCATGTTGTCCGTCTCATGGTTGCCTGGCCGACGGCAGCATGAAATGAAACCTCAGCACCCCGCCGCTGCGTGGGGCGCCCTTCAGCTCAGACCCCAGCCAGCGCCGAGGAGGACCGCCCGGCAGCCCCAGCCAGTGGCATCCATGCAGCAGCTCGCGGGTCCTTCCCAGAAACCCCACGAGGTGGAGACGCTGTTCTCAGTCCTGTCCAGAGGGGCAGACGGGCTGAGAAGATCCACGGGTGTGTGGTCACAAGGCCCAGGCCCGCCCTGATCACCACGGGTTCAGCCCTGGTCCCGACCCTAAGTGACCAGAGGCACATCCCTTGTCCTCATGAGACTCAGATTCCTTCTTGAAGGACCAGCCACACTTATGCTAGAAGCATTAAGCAAGGTGGGGGAGCGGGTCTTGAGGCGGAAGAAAGGTGCCCCTGCAGTGCCTGCCATGGGGCAGTCCCATGCCCGGGCATCTACCTTCCCACCAGAAACCGTCCTCCTCCCTCTGGGGCCAGGGGAGGCCAGGGAGCGGCCAGGCCGAGTCCGGACTGTTCAAGTCCAGCTCTTCGCCACCTCCTCCAGGAAGCCCACAGTATGCGCTCATGGGATCTGTGCCACGTGCCAGGAGCGCTGCAAGAACTCTTTGAACCTGGGTGTGAACCCGGGGGGCATCAGCACGGCTGTCTCCCGACCAGGGATTGAACCTGGGCCCTCTGCATTGGAGTGCGGAGTCTCCGCCACTGGAGCACCTCGTGCTTCGCAGAGTCCCCAGCCCAGCCCCTGCCCCCACTCCGTCCCGCTTCTCCTCTGCTCCTGGCTGCATCTCCTCTGCACTGACCCCCTCTCGGCAGGCAGGGTCTCCCCCTTGGTCCTCACTCCTTGGTGAGCTGACCCAGCCAAGTGTCACAGGTACGCTGAGGAACCCCCACTTTATAGTCCCCAGAGGCCACCTAGACATCTCCTCTCCGCCTCACAGCCACATCCAGATCCAAGCTCCCCAGCTTCCAGCCTATACTCTGCTCTTCCCGTCACCCCCCAAGTTTCTCAGTGGCAGCTGCAGCTCTCCAGATGCTCCAGCCAAAACCCGGGAGTGCCTCCCTCCAACCCCTTCTTTCTCTCACATCTGCATCCAGCCCACCAGCAGAGAGTCTCTACTTCAAAAGCGAACCCCCATCCAACCACTGTTCCCACCTGGGTCCAGCTACCACCAGTCTCCCTGCTCCTTCTCTTAGCTCTTGGTCTGTTCCCCACACGGAGGCCCACAAGGTTCTATTAATACCAGAAATGGCCCCTGACCCTCCTCTGCTCAGAGGCCTCCCATGACCAAAATCCTCACCGGGGCCCACAGAGCTCCACTAACGCCATGCTGGTGCCCAGTGCCCAGCCTGCCCAACCTGCCAAGGCGGCCCCGTGCATGGCCTCAGTGAAGGCACAACAAACATGCCTGCAGACGCTATCCCGCACGTGCCCTGCCCAGGGGCCCCAGCTGACCCCAGGCCTCGCACTG
>SJXQ01011972.1:23369-63626 GCA_006408695.1 Aepyceros melampus | reverse complement strand
TGGGAACAGAGCCTGTGACCTGAGTGGGCTATGCAGCATTAAAACATCAGGACTATTTCATGGGAAAACCCAGATTCTCCGTTTCTCTTAAAACGATCACCATCGGGCAGGACCATGTGGGATGAATTCAGATACGGAACGTTTAATATAATAGCTGGCTTGCAAACATCAAAGTGTCAAAGTCACAAAAATCTCCCCAAAAGGCATGAGGCTGCTCGAAATGAATGAAAAAGTAAAACAGCAGACCATATGCAATCATTGATCCCTCAATGGATTCTGGATTAAAAAAAAAAAAGAACAGCTAAAAAGGATGTTTGGGGAAAAAACTGGGGAAAGCTAAACTATCAGCACTAGTCCTTGTGGACTGAAGACGGACGCGGCAGCGCTGTGCACACCAGGCGTGTCTGCAGCAGCGGCCGGCCTGCGGCCCGTCTGCTTCAGTCACTGGCATTCTATCGCCACCGGATTCCCAAGGTGGGAATGACTACAGTCATGCAGGAGAACGTCCTGTTGTTAGGGGACACAGGTTATGGTGCAACTTATTCTCAAATGGTCCAGGAAGAAGGAAGAAAAGAAAATACTGTGTATATTGCATATACATAGAAAGATACAGCGGAAGTGTCAACACCTTAATAATTGGCGACTAAGCTAAGGATGGTAACTGTGCTGGTCTTTTGACTTTTCTGTGGGTTTAACAATTTGCTAAGTGAAAAGTTGGGAAAACAGTGCTAACAAAAAAAAGCAGGAGGTATCCACTTCCGGTCAGAATGTAGAAAGTTACAAAAGATTGTCACTCTTGCCTTAATGATGCAAACAGCCAAGAAACAAGAAGGAAAAAGAAAAATCAAGGAACACCCTGAAACATCTGAGAGTGAGGACTCCAAGAAACCTAAATGAGTCAAACTACAAGACAGTGAGGCGACCAGCTCTTCCCTGGGAGAGCAACGGTGGCTGTGCTCCCCCCGGCGGTACAGCAGGAGGGCCAGGCTGAGAGGGGAGCGGGCGCGACAGAGCCTGGGGGGCCCCATGGCAGAGGCCTCTGCCCAAGCCTGCATCTTCTTTCCCATGGCCAAACAGAGGGCGCGAGGCGACGTGGTGGACAGGAGCCACCCGAGGCACAAAAGTGGGGGCGAGACTGCGAGCAGAGAGCCCCTCAGACACCCCAGCAGCCGGCAGCAGGGCTGAACATCAGAGCGCTTTCCTACAGCTCCGCAAGCTGGAGACCTGAGAGCGTACAGGCATCCCTGGGATTCCGCCAGGGTGGAGATGCCGAGCCCCACCCCTGGGGAGTCCTGGCTCCCCTCTGGACACATCTGAAGCCAGCTCCAACTCGAGCTGCCCCTGAACTGCAGGGGGGACGGACACAGCCCCTCACTCTGGCAGCCCAACAGAAGCAGGGCCTGCCCACGTCTGCAGGAGAGGTTTCTGTCTCCATCCCCACTGTGCTTCTACACAAAAGTGTCTGGCCCACGAGAAAAAAGCGCTAAGACGGGAAGAGCAGACAAACGGAAGCAGACCCAGAGATGACCCAGATGGTGGGAGATCTAGACAGAGACTTTAAAATAACTATGTGGAAAATGTGCTGAAGGATCTCACAGAAAAGGTAAATGACATGCATGAACATATGGGGCCGAGAGACGAAAGCTATTAAAAAAGTAACCGATGGAAATGCTGGAGATGAAGAATTCATCTGCAGGGTGCCCAGCACACCGTGGGCTCAGCAAGCGCCAGCCGGCAGGACCGCCCTGCTGCCGCGCCTGATGCTACCCCGGGTCCCGGGCCCTGGCGGGTGCTACCTGGTAAGCACACTTCCGGTGCAGCTTCTTCTGGTCCTTGTACCACTGCATGAGCTCCTTCATGAAGGCGACTGTCACCCTGCCGTCCTCCAGCTTGGGCCCACTGTACTCATCCTCGATGGCTGGCGTGTGAAGGGGGAGGAGAGTCAGGGGCCGCGGCCACTGTCAGGATGGGAAGTGGGGCCTGGCCCCCTGGCGCGGGGCAGGCTCGGTGCTAGACACACAGGTTGAGAGGGGACGGGGTGAAGCTCCACTCCCTGGCTGGGGCCTCTCACGACCGGCCCCTTCTGCTCAGGCAGGCTCACAGGCCCTCTCCCTGACCTCCCGCTTACGGGGCGCCCCCTCTCTGGCAGCTTCTCCCCCGGACTTGATCCGCTAGCATTTAACATGTGAACTGACTCTCAGTCCTCTCTCCCGACTAGGACACCCGCTCCAGGGGGCAGGTGCTGTGCGGGTCACAGCTGTATCCCCAGTGTCCACAATGGCGGCACCCAGTAGGGACCCAATAGTCATCCGTGGAATGTACGACAGATGCCTCTGAGCGCCCAAAGGACCTAGGGACAAATCAGGCCCGTGACGGGTGGTGCAACTGCAGGATGGATGCAGCAAGGAAGCTCGCCCGCACCCAGGACCTCCAGCCCCCAGGCTGGACGGCGGGGTCTCCAGGAGCACACACAGCACGGGGGCACAGGGACCAGAGGCGCCCAGCACGCACGGCTATGCAGGGCCCAGGCGAGGACGAGGAAGGCTCTGGGCCGGGTGCAGCGGGGCACCCAGCCCGACTCACTCATGCTCTCGATGTCGAGCGAGTCCACGACGGAGCGCTTGTGCTCGTCGCCAGCAATGGCCCGCTCGAAGGCCTTCTGCTTCACAATCTTGTTGCACTCCTGGTACTTCATCTTGGCATCCTTGTCATGGGGCTTCACCTTCACCACCTGGTACACAAAGTGGGCAAGAGAGGACAGAAGGAAGGAAAGAGGCATCAGCACCCAGGCAAGGCGCAGGGCAGAGGGGTCATTGGGAGGCGGGGGCACCATGACTGCCCTTGGCTGGCCTGGCCCGGGGCTCCACGGACACTGAGCAGAGCACCCAGCCCTGTGGACGAGGGGTGCAAGCCTGGACTCGCTCCCCCTCTAGGTCTTGGTTTCTGTGTCCCCAAACTGGGTGCAACAGCTGCCCACACAGGGCTGCCAGGAGGGAAAACGTATTAACCCATTCAGATGCTCCTTAATACACTGCAGCTCTGACCGTCATCAAAATAAAACTGGCCTGCTCCAGCTTCATTGCTGGAACCAGAGGGGCTGAGAGGTCCCTGTGGGCTGGATCCGAAGTCATGATTTATAGCCTGACTCAACCAAAGAGGCAATGACTGGCTGGATGGCCCGGAGTCCCAGTTGTCTCATCTACGAGGTGGGGGAGGTGACAGGCTGTTGGGGGAGGATCAGGAACCAGCACGGGCCTGGCGTGCAGCCCGAGCTCTGCGGGCAGCCGCTGGCACCTGGTGGTCAGGTGCCCGGGGTCAACCTCGGGCCCTGGGGAGATCCAGGACCAGTGAGTTCCTTTGGTTCCCTCCTGAGGAAGGTGGAGGCGACAGAGCATGAACTCCCAGGCTGCCGGCAGGATGGAACGAGCAAACACTTGTGAAGAGCGTGTAGCGGCGCAGGCCGCCCACAGCCCCTTTCACAGGCTGCTGCGTCCATGACAGGGGATCGTATGCAGGAGGCACTGGGCGCTTGGCCATGGGACACACTCAGGTCCCAGGAAGAGGAGCCCGGCCCGTCCCCTCCCCTCCCCTCCCCTCACCTTCCATCTCCCTTCCTACAGACTCTGATCCCCCAAGTCCAGAGGGAGTAGGGGCTGCATTCAGGCCCCAGTTCTGCCACTTACATGCTGGGTGACCTTGGGCAAATAAATTCACCCCTCTGAGCCTCAGTTACCTGTAACTCTTCCTGTAATCATCAGTGGACCCTGCCTGACCTGCCCCCCATGTTGGCCTCCCAAGGAGTGGGCTCCCACAGCCCTGTGCCAGGGTGCAGAAAACGGGGGTGCCAGGCAGCGAATGCACCCTGGTGGAAAGCCTGAAGCCTAGCTGAGTGTGTCAGAAGCTGGGGCAAAGGTGTTTGGTGATGAGCCCCGAGGGTCAGTGTGGCTCAGCCCCGAGAACAGGCGTGCAGACCAGGTGGGGTGGCAGGAAGCGGGTTGGGGCAGGCTCAGGCCAAGGCACCCTGTCAGGTGCCTCCACCTGCGGCAGGGTGCAGCGCAAGGCTTGGGAGAGAGGCGGCCCCAGACAGTCCTGGAGTCCTTCCCAACAAGCAGAGGTTAGGAGTCCACGGCCCAGGATGAAGTCCAAACCGCCACTCCGCCTGGCCCACGAGGGCCCACCCAGCCCTCTGTGTTCCCTGCTTGCCCAGCGCGAACCAGCCAGACCAAAGTCAGAAGTCCCCAAATGTGCTGGTCCCCTCTCAGCTGCAGGCTGGTACACCCCTGGCCCAGAACACCTTACGTCCACCCTCAGTGACTCTCCAGCCCTGCCTCCTCCTCCAGGTCTCAGCCTCCCACCCCTGCCCCCTCCCATCTCCCAGGCTGGGTCAGGCACCCGCTCTGGACTCCCACAGGGCCCTGGGCTACCCACCACCGACTCGCCTCAGCCCTGAGCACCACAGGAGACAGGTCTACCTCCCCAGTGGAAGAGGGCCAGGGCCAGGAGGGCAGGGCTGAGGCTGTGTCCCAGGTGTAAGGAGCGCCCCGAGTGGGCGGATGCCCCACTAAGCATTTCCTCCGAGCCAGCGCCCTCTTTTCAGAGAGCTCATGGGCCAGGGTGTGGGCTGGAAGCAAACACTGATGACCCCGGGAACAAAGGAACAGAGCAGTAATATAGCACACAGCTAAGCTTTCTCTGTGCCTGAGGCTGTAAGCCACGACCTCACTCACTTTCTCCTCAGAGCAGCTCTCTGTGATATCATCACAGCTCCACCTCACAGATGGACAGGGAAACTGAGGGTGGGAGAGGTGAAGTCACTGACCCAGGAAGCCAGGATTCCGTTCTCTCCCTGCTGAAGATCCTGCTCCCACCACACAACTGGGACAGGGCCCCTCTCCACTTACTGCCACGGTCCCCACAGCGCCCGACACGCCTTCCAGGGACACGCTGCAGGTCTGGGTCTTAAGAGCAGGCTCTGGGGCCAGGCCTCCAGGCCTTGCAGTGGGGGGAGGCCCCAAGGCTTGTTGGCTCAGAACTGAATGCTGGAGTTCTCTTTAAGAGGAGGGACCTCACAGCAAGTGGGGTCTGGGTTGCGTCTGGTCAGCATCCTATGCAGTGATGCCAGGCATGTCACTGGGGGAAAGTGGGGCAGTGGGGTCTCCGCCTTACTCCTTATACCTGCATATGAAACCACAACGCTCTCAGAATAAACAGCTGTTTTTACAAAGTGGCTTCAGCTGTGAGTATTCCCGGGCAGTAAGTCCAGGGACTCAGACCAATGAAATGGTAACACGGGCTCGTGACCCCCACATAATGCCACGGGGCCGGCATGTATCTGGGAAAGGGGAACTCTCTGGATTTCAGGAAGGTGACCCAGAGCACACGCTCCACGCAATGGGACGTCCTCAGGAAGTCTAGGTGGCTCACTCCTGTTTCTGCAGTGAAACCTCCAGAGGCACCACATGGGACTGCAAACCCTCCAAACCCAGAAAGTCCCAGGGGTAGGTAGGGAATATAGACGGAGTCCCCCAGACCCAGCCTGGGCCCTCGTGACTGTCTGAGCTCCAGCTGCAGACAGGAGAGAACACAGGTGGAATCTTGTGAGAAGAGGACTTGTAAGTGGTGAGGAATCCTGGAGCCAGGGTCCCCATGAAAGAATGAACTTGGAGACGAGGGAGAGGCGTTGGTGAGGGGATTCAACACAGACCTAGAGAGGGGTGATCAGCTCCTGTCCTGGAGGCGGAGCAGAGTGGAGACACCTCCGAGCCTCCAGCCCCCAACAAGGCCCTGTGTCTGCACACAGCCCTTCCTGGGGGGCCGTGGGCTCTTCCCAGACACCCCCAGGAGAAAGCACACCCAGAATGTGCCCGAGTGGGGGCCCTACTCTCACTGAGTCCTCACAAGGCCACTGAGGCAGGAGATCCAAAGCGCTCAGAGCTACACAGCTCACGGCCTGGCGTTCTAACTGTGGAGCCAGTGAATCCAGCCCAGCACGAGTGACCTGCGCAACTGGAGACCATGGCTCAAGGTAAGAACTCACACCCAATACACACCACATTCACATAAACCAAAAATATGCGTGCACACACGTGTGTACTTCCTCCAAACTGAACTACTGTCTTCTCTAGTCTATCTATGAAGACAGAAGTGCTGGTCTCAACAGCCCGCTGAGCGTTACAAGCATGGACTCTGGGTTCACGCCTCTCGTCTCTGCTGGGCAACCTTGGAGGGACATTGTCTCTCTAGACCTCAGTTTCCGTGCTGTAAAATAGTGAATCCATTTTCCTTCATGTTCAAAGTAGATAAAGCGCTCACAACAGATATGGGCCCGCAGTGAGCGTGCAGACGAGGAAACTGAGGCTGAGAAAGGAAAGGCCCTTCCCCTGAGGGCCAGGCCACGTGATGCTGTCTAATCAAGGTCGCATCCTGGTTCCGTCTCCAGAGATGCCACGACTGAAGAGGGGTCTGGGCCCATCCTCCGCGAATCCCTAGCGTGTCACCATACAATGGCTCTGGAAGTAGAGACTGCATGGGGAGCCACCCCAGGCTGGCCCCTCTGCCCTGCACCCAGAATCTGATGAAACGTGTCAGAAAGGACAGCGTGCAGGCAGGCGGATGGTCCAGGCAGGCAAGGATCACAGGCTCATGCAACGGGTCCCCAGGGCTGCTGGCAGAGACCCCACAGGGAAAGCGGTCATGACCCAGCCCCTAAGAATCCTGCAAGGCCTGGGATAAAGCTGTGTATGCCTGCGAGATGGCTGGAAGTAACCATCTCAGACTCCAGGAGTACGCGCTGCGAGGCCCCAGGCTGGGTCAGAGCAGCGAGAAAACCTCCATTCCGGGCCTTGGGGAGATGGCCCTGCAACCCAGGAGGGAAGACCCCGTGCAGATCCGCACCTGGGGCTCCTCTCATCTTCTGCCCCCCTCCCTTCTCTCCCCAGCCCCTCTTCCGCTTTGGAGAGCTGCCCCTACCCACCCCAACTGCCCTCCTGAGTTACTCATTACTGAGCCCTCCAGGCCCCGTGACCTATTCTCACACCACTTCAGCAATGCCTGACAGCCACCCAGGAGATGGCCACGCCTCTCAGCACCACCGCCAAATGAGGACACCCAAGGCCCAGGCAGGGGACCGGCTGGACAACGGCCGGGGAGCCCAACTTGTCAGGACCCCGCTCTGCAGCTCCTTCCTCCATCCTCCCGGTCACCCCAGCCCCCGCCTCCACTCCTCCTCCCTGCCTCTGCCCTACCCTGCCCTGCCTCGGGTGCCCTGGCCCAGGGCTCAGCACGAACCTGCACTGAAGGCCGCCCTCCTCTCTGGGCCAGCAGCCAGCAGCCTGCCCCAGCCGTCTGACCTGCCCCCTCCAACCGCAGCCCGCGGATTTGGGCCTCCCGTGTTGTCCCGCCTGACACAACAGAAGCTGCTCAGAGTGTGTGACGGAAGAAATGAAAGGAGGCAGTGAGGCTGTGTGTGCGTGTAAGGGGGGCATGACAATCATTCATTCAACAAACGCTAAGCCCCTGCTGGGTGCCAACCACCGTCCCAGGGAGCGTCCCAGAACAAAGAGAAGCCCCGCTCTCAAGGAGCTATTCTCTGGATGGGGGAAGACACCGGCCAGAGGCTGGGCTGCCTGCGTTTAGACCCCAGCTCCACCGTTTGCCTGCTGCATGCAGGTGGGTGGGTGCCTTGAGCCTCCTGGACCTCAGTCTCCCCATCTCTACAATGGGGGTAACCATAGTTCCCGCCTCACAGGGCTGTCACACAAGTCACTCAGCCAGGTGACGTGAAGGGGAGAGGACGAGCCTGGCACGCAGGCATGCTCTGTGAGGCCTTCCCACTATCACGACCAGAGCAGTGACAGCAGCGGGAGAAGTGGATGAGCGAGTGACCTGGCTGATCCCTGCTATCCTCTGGGTCCCCTCCCTTGTCACCTCATCAAAACACACCCCCACGTGCTGTCCCTCTGCAGCATCTCGCCCTATTCTCTTTCTCCCAGGCCCACATATCCTCACCTGCAATGACTGTTTGCCCTCCTAATGACAGGTTCATTTTTTGCCCTCCTCCAAATTATAAGCCCCACCAGAAGGGCTGTGTGCTTCTTGTTCACCAACAGTAATAACAACAATAATCAGAATAGTTAATTACATGTGCTGACTACGTGCTAGGTGCTGTTCTAAATGCTGAAAAGCAGAGGCTCATTTACTCTTCACGGCAACCCCAAGAGGCAGGTCTTTGCCTCCCCATTTCACGGATACGGGGAAGAATGCACAGAGAGGCCAGGTGACTTGCCCAAGGTCACCAGGCAGCAAGGGCAGAGCTGGGCTGTGAACCCAGCTGGCGTGTGCTGGATGAGCGAGTGGTGAGTAAATGTGAGCACAGCCTCCTCACGCCTTGCCCGTCAGGTCTGGCCAAGCACCAGGAGGCCCCAGCCCACCCCGCCTGGCCCTCAACACCAGCCTGGTTCAGGCCCGGCTCACCGTCTCGTAGTCTCGCAGGGCGGCCCGGAACTTGCCCAGCGCCATGTTGCTGGCGGCCCGGCGGTAGTAGCCCTTGATGTACTTCTTGTCCATCTCGATGGCCCGCGTGGCGTCGGCCAGCGCGTAGCCGTAGCACTCGGTGCGCAGGTAGGCCAGGCTGCGGTTGCCATAGTAGATGGCATTGCTGGGGTTCAGCTCGATGGCCTGGCTGTAGAACTTGATGGCGTTCTCGTAGTCCTTGGCTGTGAAGACGCAGGAAGCGGGGGCGGGCTATGAGGCAAGGGTGCCACCCCCAGCCAGCAGGGGTCCTAGGCTGGGGACTGCCCAGTCCCCCCACTTACAGATGGAGAGACTCAGGCCCAGAATGGAGCTCAGAAACGTCTCTCCAGCCCGCTCCCCTTCCTGACTTGTCCCACCCTAGCACAGGCCCAAATCCCTAACTCCCTAAATCACTTCCACGTACCTGCCCACCCAACCATCGCCCCCCAAGGCCCCAGCTGGGCAACACTTCCTCCGGGACTTCCGGAGGGTCTTCTGAATGTACCCCGGAGAGGGTATGTTACTGAGTGCCAGCCCTGAGATGGTAATCAGCAACTTTGAGTCTGCCCTGAGCCCCAAAATCAGTATACAAGCCCAAAGAGGGGTTCCAGTAAAACAGGAAGTGGGGACAGAAAAAGGACCTACTTAGGTCTCAGGAAGGCGACACATCAAAGAGACAAAGGAAGCATAAACCAGACCAGAGGGAAAGCATTCCCCACAGAAGGAACAGCAGGTGCAAAGGCACTGGGGAGGAGAGCACCAAGTTAGGGCCAGCGAGAGGGTGGTGTGTTTGGGGCAGGCTGCGCCTGGGGAGGGTAGGAAGTGAGGGCAGGGGGGCTGGCAGGATACATCCCAAAGTCCACAGCCAGAGCAGGGTGCAGCGACAGGACGTGACATCTGGCCAAGGGGAAAAGTCCATTTTATTTGAAATGAGCCACGGCCGTGCCCTGCACGTTACACCTTGACCCGGGGCATCCGCACGTCCCCATGGCACGAGCACTGTCTGGTGCTCCCTCCTCAGCAAGCCACAGAGGTCTCGTTCAAGGTCAGACGCTCAGTCTGTATCTGCAGAGCTGTCTTGGCCCACGTGACTGTTGAACAGGCAGGAGACCGAAGCTAGGGGGAGCGCCCGACCTGGGGGGACGTGATGTGCCTGGTACCCTGGGGGCTCTTGGCACACGGGTCCCTGCACTGAACCCTCATGGCACCCCGAGGACGGCTGAGTTAGCCCCACTTTCCGGATGAGGGAAACGAGCCTCCCCAGAGGCTCTAAGAGGGAAACCACGTCACCAGGCAAGTGGCAGACAGGGATTCCGAGTCAGGCCAAGCGCCATGGGCTCCCACGTTCATCCTCCGTACCAGGTGGCCTCTGGGGGAGACCAGAATGGGGCAGACATGGACATGGGGGCAGGAAGCCTGGGTCCCATCCCCGCCCTACTCCTGGTGAGCTGTGTGTCCCGGTGCAACTTATGTACCCACTCTGGGCTAAAATTTCAGAGTCCTCCTGACCCTCAGCCTAAAGTGAGAACTCCTGCCCTAACTCCCACTGTTCTTTTCCCCAGAGGCATCTGAGAAAACAGGACCTTCCTTTGTTGTGTTTGCTTATTGCCCAGCCTCCCAATGTGAACTTAAGTCCTGTAAGGGCATGGGCGCTGTCTGTCTTACTCTGAACCCTGGCCCTGTCTGAGGACACAGCAGCCCCCCGCCCTCTGTCCAGGGGCTCACGGTCCAGTTGGAGGGTGGGATGGACACACCGCACACAGATCACCGCCCCCCAGACCGTGACACCCACAGTGTTGTGGCTGGGGCCACCCAGAGGGGATGCCGGGGCTGAGACTCAGAGGAGAAGGAGTCAGGAGAAAAGAATGGGAGAGGACTCCTGGCTCCATGAGTGGTTCCTGAATGAATGAAAGAAGGAAGGTAGGAAAGAAAAAGAAAGACGGACACACCAACAGTAGAGAAGGAAGCCAGGTGCTGGGAGGTGCCAGGAACAATATAACGATTCCTTCCGCAGGCGAATGTCTGGCAATCTTTCAAATGGCTCAGATGTCACCTCCTTTGAGAAGCGTTCTTTAACACCCAGGTGGGGTCAGCCACCTTTCTCGGAGGCCCTTGCCCCGAGGCTCCGCTCTCCCAGCCCTCCCTCTCTGGGCAGTCACCGTTAGGTGATGGGTGTGTCTCCCCAGGACTGTGAGCCCTGGAGGGCAGGCCCAGGACTTCCCAGAAACATGCCTGGGCAGAACGAGGCAGTCAAGTCTGACCGACCCTCCCTGGAATGCCAACACCATCGAGGACTCCTTCCAGCCTCCTGGCCGGATTCCAGAGGCCGGCGGCCAGCATGCCTGCCATGTACCTCTGGGCATGGGGTGGGGAGCCTGACATCAGGCTCTGAGGATCCTGACCATGATACCCTAGACAGATAGCCTCCCCTCTCTGAACCTCAGCTTGCTCATCTGAAATGTGGGAAGCACAACCGGTCCCGCCTCATGGGCTAGCTGTGATAAGGAACTCCAGGATGAAATGTGCCTACAGCCGAGAAAGCGATCAGCAGATGCTCATAAAAGAACTGACTGAACGACTCACTGAAGGGGAGAAGAGACTAGAAAAGAGGAAATGGGAGGGGCCTGGGCTTCACACAGCTATCCTACACGAGATCCCAGCCCTGCTCTACAAATATGAGTGCACTTAACCCTCAAGGGAGGCCCCATTTCAGAGAGGTGCAAAGTGAGGCCACAGAAGTTAAGAAGGTCTTCCTGGGGTCACGCAGCAGCTTAGACAAAGAAGCAAGACTCGAACCCGGGCAGCCTGAGCTCTTAACCACGTCCAGTCTTGGACTCAGGGGCCTCCTTCGGGGTTAAACAGAACCCCTCTCTTTATACAGAAGGCGGTGGGGGGCAGTAAGGCTCAGAGAGAGGGGAATGACACGAGGGACCAGGCTCTTCCCCCCGGGGCCTCTGGATCATCCCTGAGTTCCCAGGGGTCAACTGGCTAGGGTCCTGCAAGCCCCTGGGGGCCCTCGTCTCCCCCCATCACCGCCCCGGGGCCAGGACAGCTTCAGGTAGGGCTGCGGGTAAGGACTCTGAGTGTGGGAGCCAAGCACGTGGTGAGGAAGGGGGATATCCGGGCCGCACACTCTGACCTTGAGCAAGTGGTTTCACTTCTCAGAGCCTCAGCTTCCTCTATAAAACAAACAGAGCCGCTCCTGCCTGCCTCCCAGCGCCTGGGGGAGGATTAGACAAAGTGGTGTACCTGGCCCCCCGCGGGGGCTCAATTAAGGCAGCTGTAATTAATCTTTTTATTGTTATTCCCCTGGGCCTGGGGACTGGGTCTCTGTGCCTACAGCTGCCTGCCAGACAGCAAGGGGCTTGGACCAGGAGGGGCATCCCCCTCCATTCCAGCTCAGTGCCAGCGCCGCTGGCTACCTGCCCAGTCTCAGGCCTCCCAGAGCTCAGAACCCAGGTTCTGGGGGGCAAGGAGCCCCTCCAGAAGGCCCACTGTTTCCCAGAATTCTCCCCTTATCTCAGCATTTCGCCCCCATGCTTGCTGCTCTTCTCAAGCCCCATTTCAGGGGCAGTCTCACCTTCCACACTGCCCCAAGCTGGAGACTGGGGCCTGGCAGGGACACCTGATCCGTCAACCCTCAAAGTCGGGCAGTCACCTTGTTCTGTCAGGTCAACCTCCAGAAAGTCTCTCAAATCTCTTCTTTCACATGCATTCCAACTGCCCATCTCTGCCTGGTCTGGCCTTCATCCTTCCTGTCCAGCGTCCTGCCTCAGCCTCCCCCAAACTCTTCCAGTCCCCGGTCCTTCTCCTCCAGAGGGGTCTTCCTAAAGCTGCAAACCCAATCTCGTCCTTTCCCTGCCTCCTCAGAGCCCCCAGGTGGGGTGCTCAGGCCCCCCCTGCAGCCTCACCATCACCTCTGGCCTCTCAGGCTCCAGCCCTGCTCACTTCCTCAGTGCTCGGCTCACCTCTGGGCCTTTGGCATCCCGCTCTTCCCTCCTGGGGTTCCCTCTCTCCAGGTGACCGCTATCATTCTCCCTCTGAAACACTTCTTGAGTCGTTCCTGTCTCTCCAGCCCGGTGGGTACCACTCACCTGTCCACCATCCTAGTCTCTTTCCGGGTCTCCGGCCTTGTCCTTGGGTCCGGTCTCTGCAAGGCCACTGGGGGATCCCCTTCCATCGCTAAGCAGCCTATGTTGCTCCTCTCTTCAAACGTCCCATGGCTTCCTGCCACCCTTGCAATGACATCCACACTCCCTGACCCGCCTCCAGGGTCTACCTCCAGCCTCACCTCTCACCAGCCCCACCTCCTTCTCACTGCTCAGGTCTGACCTGACCTTCCTACCAGAGGCTGCTGCTGCTAAGTCCCTTCAGTCGTGTCCTAGCTCTCCGCTAAGGCTTGAGATCCCTCCCATGCCGCACCCTACCTTCCAGGGCCCTCTGCTGTGGGCCTCCTCTCTCTGCTGCAGGATCAGCTCTATTGGTCTATAGTCTTAGTCTCTTCCGCTCTTAAAAAAAAAAAAAAAAAAAAAAAACGGAGCAACCCCCCCCCCCAATTTCTCCACTCCCCCTTAGAACCAAAATTCTCAAAACCCCTGTCAACATTGGCTGTCTCCACTTCCTCATTTCCCATTCACTCTTCAGTGCCCTCCCCTCTGGCTACCAAAAAAAAAAAAAAAAAACGGAGCAACCCCCACCCCCAATTTCTCCACTCCCCCTTAGAACCAAAATTCTCAAAACCCCTGTCAACATTGGCTGTCTCCACTTCCTCATTTCCCATTCACTCTTCAGTGCCCTCCCCTCTGGCTACCAGCCCCATCATCCCCTAGAAACTGCTTGGGTCAAGGCTACCACCAACACGTTACAGAGCCAAATCCAACGATCAATGCTCGGTGCTGGCTTTTGCAGCATCCCACTCAGGCATATCCCCTCCTTCCAGAAGCACTCCTTTCTCTCAGCTTTCTTGATCTTCCTTCCACCTCAAGGACACCTCCAATGCAGCCTCTTCAGTTCCAACCACTAGGATTCCTTGAGGTTCTACCCTAAGCCCCTTCTCTTCCAAGGTGACCTCCTCCATTCCCATAGGCTGTTCCAGTCCACCCAGAGACTGATCCTGCCCAAATTCCTCACTAGAGAGTTCCAGGCTGGTCCATCTCTCCACTCAAGAGCTCCTCTGGGAGACTCGAGTCAAATTCGAACTGGTCTGTGCAGTGACTTATGAAACCCCCCTGTCCTAAGCTTATCTTGTATCTGTTTCCTTGCTAACTTGTTAAAGTTCCAGCCAAGCCAGCCAGTCTCCTTTAATTTCCAACCTCAGGGCCTTTGCACAGGCAGCACCACCCACCTGGGGCACTCCTTCTCAACTGTCCTCTGAAACTTAAATGCCTTTTCCTTAGTAAGGCTTTCCCTGACCAACCTCTCTAAGGTCGTGGCCTCCAACCCTTATTCTCTATGTCTCTGTTGGGGTTTTTCCAAAGGGCTCATCATAGCTTCTGAGTATTTTATTATTTCTCTGTTTGCTCAATGTCTGATTCTCCTACTAAATTACAAACCACCTAAGGGCAGGGCCACATCTGTGTCACCTGCTGCTGTGTACCTAAAGTCAAGCACAGTCCTTAGCACACAGTAGATGTTCAATAAACGGACCAAATCAATGAATGAATGGGTGCACCACATTCTACTTTCCTAGACCCTAAGTCATACTAGTCTTGGATTGCCTCACCTCTACCCCCAGAACCTTCCCTCTCCTAGAGTAACCTCAAATCTCCTCCTTCCTGGCCCTCCCATCTAATGATCTATTTCCCATTCCCAAGATCGCCTGCTCTACCGGGACAGTCCCCCCCTTCCCCCAACTTGGTGCCTCTCCACTTGGAGTCTCCCCACTTGGTAGCGCCATCACTCCTCCGCCCCATGTCACGACTTGGTAGCACCCTCTTCAGGTCGCGCCATAAGCTGGCACCTCTGGGGTCTCACATTTGGTGGTGCTCCCATTCCGGTCCCCCTCCCGTTTCACACTTGAAAGCGCCTTCCTCAGTCTCCCCACTTAGCAACCGCTCCGCTCGCCACTTCCAGGTATCACCCCTTCTCTCCGGAGCCCCCTCTGTCGCCCTTTGGTAGCGCCATCCTCGCCCTCCCCACGCCCGGTCACTTGGTAGTGCCTGCCCCGCGCCCAGGCTGCCGCTCCGCGTTGCCATGGTTCCGCGCGGGCCCGGCACCCCTTGACTTGGGGCTGCTCTCCACCCTCCCTCGCTCCCTCCAGAGCGGGCGCACCTTTGAAGTAGTCGTTGGCCTGCGTCTTGAGCTCCTCTGCCCTCTTCAGAGCGCCATCAGCCGGGGGCTCGTCCCGGGGGGGCTCAGCACACTCAGTCCGCTCGCCCTCCGCCATCGCCATGCCGCAAAGCGACCCCCACCCTGGCAACGGCCTCCAGCGGCACCCGGCCGAATCGTCGCGAAGGAGTGCCGACTTGCCGCTGCCGCTGCTGCACAAGTGTCGTAAAGCGCGGGCCCCGAAAGCTCCCTTCACGCGCCTGCGCAGGGCCCTTTCGCCATAGAGCGCGCGGAGGACAAGGTGACCAGACGGCCTCCGACGGCGCCCTTCCTAGAATGAGCCAATGAGGAAGGCGAAAAGGGGCGCGCGGGCAAAAAGGCCCGGCGTGGTCCCGGGTCCCAAAGTTCCGTGTTCCGAGCCACAGAAGTTTCTCGAGGTCTTGAGTGGGCTCTCCCTGCCGTCTTCTCCGGATGGTAGGTGGTTTGCGAAAGCTTCTGGTGGGTGTGGCTTTTCTTTGTGACAGTACTGTCCCTGACGCGGAACCCGAGCCGGGGGGTGTCTAGCCCTATTGTCAAGTACCTGTGTGACCTTGAACAAATCTTCTCATCCTCTTCAGGGCCTCACTTATCCCTCTCCGGAAAATGGGCAGTTTCTCAAACCGACAGAAGAAAGGGTCAGAGTTTCTAAGTTATTAACTAAAGGTACCCTGGAGCCCCTAGACTCAGAAGTTTGTTGCACCATCTCCTTTCTCACCCCTCACTCAGCAGCCTTCCATGGCTCCTCAGTGTTAGGAGAAAACCGAGACTTTTTCTGATGAGCTAAAAGACCCTGAATAGTCTAGCCTTAGGCAACATTTCCAGATGCCACTCCTATCCCCAATCCCCACATTCACTATACACCCTTCCGGGCCACCTTTCCCAAGCCCACAGCCACTACTCAATGCTAAAGTATAACAGTAAATTCTTTAAGGCCCTGCTCCAGCTCCCCTTCTGGGGATAGCACGAGCTATCCTACCCTCAAAGCTTCTTGTCCTGGCAATGAGACCCTAGCCCAGCCAAGAGTCACCCGAGAAGCTACAAGCTAGTATCACCTCCATTTTACAGATAAGGACACTGAGATTGGTAGAGGGCAATGCACTTGCCCAACGTCATACAGTAAGAATGTCACAGAGCCGGAACATGAGCCTGTCCCACCTTGTTCCTGTGCTTATCATTCTTACTCTCTCTGCTTCAGAGCCTACCCTACTGGATAGAGTTTTGATTGTTTTGAGGGTGAGGGATGCTGTAATGGATCTGAATCCTGAATTCGAATACAGCTCAGCCCTTTCCTGCTGTGTGACCTTGGCCAAGTGATCATCTTCTCTGAACCTCAGTTTCATCCTCTGCAAAATGGAGATGATAACTGCCTGTTGTTTAGGATTACAGGAGAGTTTGATAAGATCATATATGTAAAGTGACAGGGGGCTAACACACAGTACTTTTTATATCCTTTCCATTATAAGTACTCAAAGTGGGACAGAGTACCTAGAATTGACGGTTGGGGCGGGGGTGGGGGAGAGTGGGCAGCCTCAGTGGGTTATGGGAGAACCTTAACCAGCAGGAGTAGGCAAGGAAGACTTCTTGGAGGAGGGGATGTCTGAACGAAGATCTAAAGTATAAGTAGGAGATAACCAAGTGAGGAGGGAGGGAAGGGAGAAAGGCAGAGGGCACAGCAAGTGTCGAAGCTTAAAAGTGGTTTTCTTACTTTGAAAAGATTCTTTTGTGGGACATAGGAGAGGAGTTATGATGGTGACATGGCAGGTCAGGCACACCCATGTACACATGAGTCTCTAGACCTACAATCTCTCATGTATATACACACATGCACAGTCAAGTACAGAGAATCATGTCACACAGGTAAACACCAGTACACAGAACTGTAGTGTCAAACTCCTATACGTGCATCCAGAATCACAACACAGACAACACACAAGTACAAAAAAAAAAAAATCACAATGCCTCCTACACTCAGGAACACAGAAATCCAATGTAATGAGAAACATACATAAGGCTGAATCATTTCACCCAGACACTAATACACGTAGGAGGAATTACAACCCTCCCCATAGACAGGTTCACATAATTATGCCACAGCGACCCACATGGAACGAAAACATCAGACAAACAATGTCACATAGACCTACGGAGGAACAGTGTCACACGCAGAATCACAAATGGACACCCAGTGCACTCACACCCCCTGAAGCAACCCTAGAGATGAGTCAACACACAGAGCTCTGGTGCCTACCAAGGCGAGATCTTTATGGAGGTTTAGAGATTAATGGGTTTCAGAGCCAGCATGGCTGGTCCGGTCCCGCCCCCCTCCCCAGCCCAGCCTAGGTCACCCCCTGAGGGAGAGAGGGGTCAGATCCTTCTCCCCCTGACATAGCACCGATCTGGACAGGCCATCTCTTGTTGAAACGATGAGAAGTGCCTTCCAAAAAGGGGTGAATTGGGTGGAGAGAATGAGGCTTTCTCCTGTGGGAGACCAAGAAGAGCACCATCATAGAAAGAAATTTGGAGAGGGGCGGGGACACGGGGTGGCAGAGAACTGAGGAGTCCGAGCCTCCTCCCCACCCCGCAATATATAGATTGGGCTGTGCGTGTGCCTGTGCGGCTGGGGAAGTCTCCCGGATTGTGAGGGAGCCCTGGGTTCCCCAGATACTTGGAGTTAAGTAAAAGTAAGTATATGTCTGGAGGACTGAGGTGGGGAGTGGAGGGGGCGTCTGGGACAGAACTTTTAGGGATATGAGACTAAGAACAGAGAGGTCCATTAGCCCAAGGACTTGGGGGGTCAGGATCTGGAATGGGAAGACTTAAAACAGAGAGTAGTAATTGGAGCTAGTTGAGTTGGGTGGGAAGCCCAGAATAGAATTAGGAGGGTGGGGTCTGAAATCGAAGAGTTAGAGGTCTTAAGATTTGGAACCAGAGGAATCTACAGGGCAAGGACCAGATTCTAAAATCAGCTGAGTTCTAGAACCACAAGAATGTGGATCTGAAATCAGAGGCAGTTGAGAGGCTGTGAGATCTAGAACTAGAGATAAAGACTAGAATTTGAAAAAGTCTGAAGACCAAGTTCTAGAACTAGAGGGATTTGGGTGAGCTTAACCCTAGAACCCAAAGCTTAGAGCTGCAAGGTCTAGAACCAGAAAAGCTGATAAAGCAAGGTCTGTTATTGGAAGATGTTTGAAGGCTGAGTTCCAGGTGCAGGGTAATTTGGAGTCATAAAATGTGCAATAAGAGGGAATTGGAGATTTTAAGGTCTAGAACCAAGGGAATTTCTAGGATGAGGTCTGAAATCAGAAGACATTTAAAGCCAGTTTCTAGGACCAGAGAAGAGAGAGATAATCAGATCTGGAATCAGAGTCTTGTAAGTTGCAAGACGTAGAGGTTCATATATAGTCCAGAACCAATAAATCTCTAGAGTGAAGGAGAACTGGAATGTGGTATCTAGTTCAGAAAGTACTAACATAAGCTCAAGACTTAAAACTCATATCTTCCTTTTGATGGGAAAAGCAAGTCTCAAGTCTAGAGTTGAAAAGGAACAAGCTGGGCATCATGAATCAAAATGATCCAGACGTCACAGAGTCTGGATTTGGAAACAAATGCATCAAAGATCAGGAAGAGTAGCACCAATTGAGAGCTTGGGGTTGTGAGGTACAACATCAGAGGAAATCTTTGGTCTTAAGAGCTGGAATCAGCAGGAGTGGAAGCACGTGCCATTGGGAACAAGGGAGAAGTGTGGGAAGAGCTCTAGAACCAGAGGAAGGCAGAGAGTGAGTTCTAGAAGCAGAGGATTCTGGTGGTCCTGGGCCAGAGGGGGTTGGAAGGTGTGAGCCTTAGAACCAGACAGCTTTGGAGACTGTGAAGAAGAAAGAGTTGGAAAGGGTGAACTCCAGAATGAGAAAAAGCTGAAGACTGGGAGATTTGGAATCCCAGTGGTTTGGAGGATAGGAGAACCAAGGCAGACCACACTGGGCATCGTGCAGTCTGGAACCAGAGATGGATGGGGCGGAACACATCATCTAAAACCAGAGAAGGCCCGAAGTCTGTGGTCTAGAACCAGAGAATGTTGAAGGTTGTACAGTCTAGAACCAGAGGAGGCTGGGAGTGGCACAGTCTAGAACCACAGAGGGTCAAAAGCTGAGTGTGGACTAGAACTAGAAAGCGTTGGAGGTTGTATGGTCTGGAAGCAGAGGCTGGAGGCTACACCAGTGATAGGAAAACCAGCGTTGGAGTTGGTGTCCAGATCAGGCTAGAACCAGCTTGAAGTCCAGAGTGGAGGTGTGGGCAGAGCTAGGTGGCTGCTTGGGAGACTAAGGGCTCAATGAGAAGTCATAGGGCATGGAGGAGGGGGTGGTTAGGCAGTTAGGTCTGGCCCAGAGGCCCCCCTTCCCCATTGACACCTATGATGAGGGGGGGCGATCAGAGTCCCACATTCTTATAGACAGACCCCAGGCAATTTGTAGCAATTAAAAACATACCATGAAACAACAAAAATAAGAGTGAAAGAAAGGTGGATAGAAAGAAACATGAATATGATTATCAATACACCCCAAAGCCCAGAAATACAGATCTGAACCCCAACCTCCCCCACCCCTAATTACCGAAAATAAAGCCGAGAGAGTTGAAGAAAAGGATGAGGTAACCAGGATTGAGAACCTCAAGGGAAGTCCTGAGTGAAGCAGGAGGGGGCCAGGGACCCCCTCCCAGAGGTCACTGAGCTGAGACCACCCCCAGGGCGCCCCCAAATGGTGGGGGGCGGAAGGGTGGGGGCTGAGGTAGGCCCAGGGCGGGCGGGGTCACCAAGAGGAGAGAGGGAACCCTTCTCCGGGCACCGCCATCCTGTGCGTTGGCTGCTGGCTTGGAGTATGGTTGACATCCTTTCTTGGGGAGGAGAAAGGAGATGAGAGGAGCACCTGACTCAGTTGGCCTGGGCCAAGCCTGCCACTAGCTGAAAGTGGCTCCTGGGCTGGGCCGTGTCCTCGTCCGGGTAGAGAGAGAGCAGGGAGGGGCCCGGGCCTGTGGGGGAAGATGGAAGGAAAACCAATGGGGAGTTATCACCCCAACCCGTCTTCCCTCCCAGACAGTTAAAAGCCTGACTACTGGGACTTCCCTGGTGGTCCAGTGGTTAGGAATCAGCTTTCCAAGGTAGAGGACCCGGGTTCCACCCATGGTTGGGGAACTTAGATCCTGCATGCTGCTCAGTGCGGCCAAAAAAAATAAAATGGCAACCCCCCACCGCCAAAATCCTCTCCCCCTGCATGCACTATTTCCCCCAGTGGTGCTGTTTTTCGTTATTTATTTATTTGTTCTGGACTGGCTGTCTCACTAGAATGTCAGCTCTATGAGGGGAGGAGTACTGTCTATTTCGCTTCCAGGTATGTCTCCAGCTGCTCGGACAGCACCTGGCACTTGCTGTGTGTTCAGTGAATATTTGTTACACGTATAAAGGAAAAGAATGAATCGAGGGAGAGTGACCGTGGCCGAAATGGAGGATGTGATGCAGAGTGTCATCTGAGATGAGGCAGCAGTCAGACCCCACGGAGACTAGAGTCCAAGCTGAGGGTCTCCCTCTTTCTGAAGGGCACTAGGGAGCCTTGGAAGAGCTTTGAGCACAGGAAGACCAGGGTCAGATTCGTGCTTTGGAAAGCTCCCTCTGGCTGATGCCTAGAGGTTTCAGGTGGAGCCATGGCTGTTGACAATGATGCTGGGAGCCACACAGACACAGCAGCTTGTCCTGCTCTGCGGGGGGGCTCTGAAAACAGCATCACCGCATGGGTGAGCTTTCTTGAGTGTTTCTTATGAAACCAATCTCGGCAGCATCTCTACAAGTCCTCAAAACATCTCCTTAAAGTGTGAACTCTTACAATAGGCCCTCACAGAGGGGCTTCCCAGGTGGCGCTAGTGGTTAAGAACCCGCCTGCCAAAGCAGGAAACGTAGGTTCGATCCCTGGGTCGGGAAGATGCCCTGGAGGAGGAAATGGTGATCCACTCCAGTGTTCTTGCCTGGGAAATCCCAGGGACAGAGGAGCCTGGCAGGATACAGTCCATGGGGTCGCAAAGTTGGACACGACTGAGCACACTGTGACTAACAGAGGCGGGAAACCGAGACTCTAGAAGCAGAAACCATCTCCCAAGGCCACAAGCTGGGAATGGCCAAGACGCACTCAGACAAGGGCTTTGGGAGACCTGGGCTCCGCTTCCACCTCAGGGGGCAGCTTTGGCCAGCCCCTGTCCCCCTCAAGGCTTCTTCTTTCCTCCCACGGTGCCCCACAACCCCCGAGAAAGCGGGAGGGGCTGTCTGTTTCCACATGTGCAGGCACTGACAGCCCATCACCACCCTCAGGATCACCCCACCTTCTCTCAGCCATCTAAGGCACCTCTCACGGGAGACAGGGACCCAGGGCCCGTTTACCCAGGTTGCTACTCACCCAGGGGCTCATTCAGTTCCAGGAGGTGCGTGCTAGGATCCTGCCGACTCCCTGGGGCTGGTCCTCCCGTCAGAAGGAAGCTCTAGGTGACAGAGACAAAGCCACCGTCACTACCATCATATCCAATGAGGCAAGGAGATGAGAGGAGCACCTGACTCAGTTGGCCTGGGCCAAGCCTGCCACTAGCTGAAAGTGGCTCCTGGGCTGGGCCGTGTCCTCGTCCGGGTAGAGAGAGAGCAGGGAGGGGCCCGGGCCTGTGGGGGAAGATGGAAGGAAAACCAATGGGGAGTTATCACCCCAACCCGTCTTCCCTCCCAGACAGTTAAAAGCCTGACTACTGGGACTTCCCTGGTGGTCCAGTGGTTAGGAATCAGCTTTCCAAGGTAGAGGACCCGGGTTCCACCCATGGTTGGGGAACTTAGATCCTGCATGCTGCTCAGTGCGGCCAAAAAAAATAAAATGGCAACCCCCCACCGCCAAAATCCTCTCCCCCTGCATGCACTATTTCCCCCAGTGGTGCTGTTTTTCGTTATTTATTTATTTGTTCTGGACTGGCTGTCTCACTAGAATGTCAGCTCTATGAGGGGAGGAGTACTGTCTATTTCGCTTCCAGGTATGTCTCCAGCTGCTCGGACAGCACCTGGCACTTGCTGTGTGTTCAGTGAATATTTGTTACACGTATAAAGGAAAAGAATGAATCGAGGGAGAGTGACCGTGGCCGAAATGGAGGATGTGATGCAGAGTGTCATCTGAGATGAGGCAGCAGTCAGACCCCACGGAGACTAGAGTCCAAGCTGAGGGTCTCCCTCTTTCTGAAGGGCACTAGGGAGCCTTGGAAGAGCTTTGAGCACAGGAAGACCAGGGTCAGATTCGTGCTTTGGAAAGCTCCCTCTGGCTGATGCCTAGAGGTTTCAGGTGGAGCCATGGCTGTTGACAATGATGCTGGGAGCCACACAGACACAGCAGCTTGTCCTGCTCTGCGGGGGGGCTCTGAAAACAGCATCACCGCATGGGTGAGCTTTCTTGAGTGTTTCTTATGAAACCAATCTCGGCAGCATCTCTACAAGTCCTCAAAACTCTCCTTAAAGTGTGAACTCTTACAATAGGCCCTCACAGAGGGGCTTCCCAGGTGGCGCTAGTGGTTAAGAACCCGCCTGCCAAAGCAGGAAACGTAGGTTCGATCCCTGGGTCGGGAAGATGCCCTGGAGGAGGAAATGGTGATCCACTCCAGTGTTCTTGCCTGGGAAATCCCAGGGACAGAGGAGCCTGGCAGGATACAGTCCATGGGGTCGCAAAGTTGGACACGACTGAGCACACTGTGACTAACAGAGGCGGGAAACCGAGACTCTAGAAGCAGAAACCATCTCCCAAGGCCACAAGCTGGGAATGGCCAAGACGCACTCAGACAAGGGCTTTGGGAGACCTGGGCTCCGCTTCCACCTCAGGGGGCAGCTTTGGCCAGCCCCTGTCCCCCTCAAGGCTTCTTCTTTCCTCCCACGGTGCCCCACAACCCCCGAGAAAGCGGGAGGGGCTGTCTGTTTCCACATGTGCAGGCACTGACAGCCCATCACCACCCTCAGGATCACCCCACCTTCTCTCAGCCATCTAAGGCACCTCTCACGGGAGACAGGGACCCAGGGCCCGTTTACCCAGGTTGCTACTCACCCAGGGGCTCATTCAGTTCCAGGAGGTGCGTGCTAGGATCCTGCCGACTCCCTGGGGCTGGTCCTCCCGTCAGAAGGAAGCTCTAGGTGACAGAGACAAAGCCACCGTCACTACCATCATATCCAATGAGGCAGGACAGTGCAGTGCTTAAGGGCACCGTGGGGGTCAGTGGCCACTTATCAGCTCTGTGACCTTGGATGAGCTGCTGTCCCAGACATGCTCTGCAGCTCCTTCCAGAGCCTTGTTCTTCCCTTCTCCTGGGCCCCAGCAAGCTGCCCTGCTCCCACGGACTCCATCTAGGTGCAGCCTTGCTGCTCCTTGTTTGTTTGGGGTTTTTTGCTCCTTGCTTTCCCTTGGGTTTCACGTGATGGGAGATACCAGCAGGTGGGAGGAGGAAGACCAGGGGTATTTGATCTTTTAGCTGCTTCCCTGCTGCTTATCATGGGTTGACTGTGTCCCTCCACCGAAGGTTTCAGCTCTTACAAGGTGGACCCTACTCTCTGAAGGATCGGGTCACCACCCCCTTGCCCTGTGCCTTCAGGCTAGAGGTGGTGTTGCTAATCCCAGGGTCTTGCCCACACCTTTACCCACAGTCCTGTTACTAAATTCTCCTTAATACCCCATTTGAGCATGCTCTCTGTGTCCTGTCCAGACTCTGACTGATAGAATTGTTTAACTTCTTGAGTGTAAATGTGAATAATAATCATTGGGAATTCCCTGGTGGTCCAGTGCGCTTTCATTGCTGAGGGCCCAGATTCAATCCCCGGTCAGGGAACTAAGATCCCACAAGCTGCCTGGCATGGCCAAAAACAAATAAATTTAAAGAAAAAATTTAATTATTACTATTCAAGAGCAGCTGTAGGGATTGAATAATTTACTCATGCTAGGCATTTAGTGCAGAGAAAGCAATGGCACCTCACTCCAGTACTCTTGCCTGGAAAATCCCATGGATGGAGGAGCCTGGTAGGCTGCAGTCTACGGGGTCGCTAAGAGTCGGACACGACTGAGCGACTTCACTTTCACTTTTCACTTTCATGCATTGGAGAAGGAAATGGCAACCCACTCCAGTGTTCTTGCCTTGAGAATCCCAGGGACAGGGGAGCCTGGTGGGCTGCTGTCTATAGGGTCGCACAGTCAGACACGACTGAAGCGACTTAGCAGCAGCAGCAGCAGCAGCAGCAGGCATTTAGTGCAGTCAGCATCTGGCACATGGTAGATACTCAATAAGTAAGAAACTGTTGATATTATCAACCTTTATCAACCTGATATTATACTCTCATGTTCAAACAGCTCTGTTCAGACTGAGAATTCAGGCTTTTGTTTGGTTGGTTTTTATATGACCATTTATCAACAGCCCACTAAAGAGCAGCTAAGGGCCTGATTTCATTGCATCTCATGCCAGTCCTATGGAATGTAACTATCCCCACTCTGCAGATGCGGAGACTGAGGCTCAGAGGGTGACATCACCCACACACCCAAGGTGTCAGAGTTAGTAGGTGACAGACCTGGGATTTGAACCCAAATCAGTCTGACTCTAGAGTCTGTACTCTTAAAGCTACACTAATAATCCAAGGCCAGGACAGCTCTAGATTGGCCGGGGGGTGGCGGGGAAGGGGGAGGAGGAGTGGTTCCCATGGGAGGTGAGGTTCCCTACAGATATTCACCCTTGTCATTTCTCCCCTTACTCTGCTTATTTTTATCTTCTTAGCACTTACCACCAACTTACATCTATTTGTAAAGCCTTTTCATACCTATTTGCCTGAGCCTTGAGCAGATCAAGGTCCTGCCCTTGACGGGATGACTGACCATTTGACCTTCAGCCAGCCCCTGCCCCCCTTGTTTTTCCATCTCTGAAAACAGTAGGTTTAAGCCTCTCTGGTTCTGAGGGCCAGAGAATCCCACGCAACCCCACACATACCAGACTGAGGGGAGGCAACAGGAAGTTTTCGGGTTCTAGGCTGGGTGATCGTTTGGGGGGCCTGATGCCCAGGAACTCCACCTTCTCTGCCTCGTCTTCTGAGCTCGGGACCAGGGCCCTGGAGGGAGACAGGCAGGAATCTCAGGGCCCAGCAAACCTGGGCAGGTGTGGGCCCCAGTATGTGCAAGTGAGGATCATCCGTTCACTCCCCCAAGCACCCGTTTATTCCTTTACTCATACACCCGCCAGTCCATTCATTCATCTGTCAATACAACTTCCCATTCATCTATCCAGTGACCCATCACTCACCCACATACCTATACAGCCTCCATCCATCTGACCTTTCATTCATCCACCTATCCATCCATCCACCTACTATACTCACTAATTTTCTCCCTCTCTCATTTCACAAATCCTTGTTAGGTACCCACTGTATCCAGCTCCAGGCTGACAGTCTTGGAAAATAATGAGATGTATCCACGAAAGCCTCGTGGATAGTTACGAGAAAGAATAGTTACGAGACCACCCTGGAGACTAATGGGCTCATGCCTGCAACTTGGGAGCAGAAACTTGAGTATTAATAATAGTGATCTAGGCGGCTTCTGTGGTGCCTCAGTGGTTAAGAACCCACCTGCCAATGCAGGAGACACGGGTTCGATCCCTCTTCCGGGAAGATCCAACATGCTGCAGAGCAGCTAAGCCTGTGCACCACGACTATTGAGCCCGCACTCCAGGACTCAGGAACGGCAACGACTGAAGCCCAAATGCCTAGAATCAGGGCTCCACAGCAAGAGAGGCCACCCCAATGAGGTGACCAAGCACCTCAGTGAAGAGTAGCCCCTGCTCTCTGCAGCTAGAGAAAAGCCCATGCAGCAATGAAGACCCAGCACAGCCAAAAATAAAATTGTCAAAGAAAAACAATGGTCTAACATCTCTGAAAGGGGGACAGGGAGCCTCTGAAATTACATGTGAAATCGTGTGTCAATATGTGTATGTGTCGAGTTTCTTGGGAAGAATTTGTGGCTTTCAACAGATTCTCAAGTGTTTAGGAAACTTGGTTCTGGACAGTTTCTCTGACACCATGGCAGTGTCCTCTTCACTGTGACAAAAACTGTCACTAGGCCAGAAATACATCCTAAAGGAGAGGTTGGCTGGTGGGATGTGGATAAACAATAAGAACCGTGGAGGGAGCGCCAGCAGGAGGGCACAGCCCAGACAAAAACATAAAGATGGAAGCAAACATGGCAAGTGCTGGGGACACCAAGAGCCTGGCTGGAACAGAGGTCAGGGTAGGAGGAACAAGGAGGGATGAGGCTGAAAGTAGGGGGCAGGAGAAAATGGGGTCAGGGACCTTCTCTCTACCTCCCTATTATCTACCCTGACCAGGGGTTGAACCCGCGCCCTCGGCAGTGAAAGCACACAGTCCTAACCACTGGACTGCCAGTGAGTTCCCTCTACACTGCCTTTGTATCCCTGCTCAACTGCAGCTCACCTCTTCCGAGCCCCAACCATGGGGGAGGATGCTGAGGGGTCCCCTCTGGAAGGGCTGGAGCAACTCAGCCGGGGGTCACTCCCCCAGCGGGCAGCAGGGAGGTCTCAGGGGTTGGGGGCGACATGCCGTGGAAGCTCCGAGCACGGGGCCGGGGGACAGCCCCTGGAGGTCTGTGGTAGGCCCTGGGTAGCTGCTCGCTGGAGTTGAGCTGAAAGTCATCATCCATGGAGATGTAGGGGGCCAGCATCTCCAAATCCAGAGCATCGACGTCCTGCAGAGGGCAGGAGGGAGTTAAGAGCGTGAGCTTTCGCCTTGGGTGGACCTGGGTTGGAGTCCCAGCTCCACCACTTCTGAGTTGTGTGCCTGAGGTCAAGGGTCTGAGCCTTAGTTTCCTCATCTGTAAAATGGGCAGAAGGACTCTGTGGTAGCCAGTTGCCAAGATGGCCCCCAAGGATGCTCACCTTTGGGTATTTAGGCCCTAGTTGAGTCCCCAGCTACTGTGTCCAGTCAGTCCTAAAAGACATCAACCCTGAATATCCACTGGAAGGACAGATGCTGAAGCCCCAACACTTTGGCCACCCAATGCGAAGAGCCAGCTTATTGGAAAAGACCCTGATGCTGGAAAAGGTTGAAGGCAGGAAAAGGGGGCAACAGAGAATGAAATGGTTGGATGGCATCACCAACTCAATGGACAGGAGTTGGAGCAAACTCTGGGAAATAGGAAGCCTGGCGTACTGCAGCCCATGGGGTCACAAAGAGTTGGACACAACTTGGTGACTGAAAACAACAACAAAGCCCTTAGAAGGACAAAAGTGGGGTCTAGAATATCCTTAGTCTGACAGAAGGCACTCTAGAGTTTAAGGATGTGCCTCGCAGGTCTTCTCAATCAAACAGTAGAACATCTATTAAACTTCAGAGCCCTGTCACCCAGCCATCTCAACAGAAGCCTGAAGCAGAGAAGGGTTTATCTCGGAGATGAGTGGGTATGGCTTTTGTCTAGTGGAGTGAACTCCAGAGACACATGAACAGAAGCATTGGCAGCTTGGATTGAAAGGGAAAGGGATGGTGCAAAATGAAAAGGGACCTTTGGACCATCAAAACTCTCCAAGCAGAAGCAGGTTACAAAAACCACTCAGCTGCAAACATGCTGCCTTTTTCTGAAAAAGGAAGGATGACAGAGTGAATTGCCAAGAGCCCAAAGGGTGGAGCTAAGAACCATGGAGAAAAACTACTGGGAAATAGTAGGAATGAGTTCTGATCCAGGAACTTTTTTTTTTTTTTTTCAGTCGAAGGATAATTGGTTTACAATATTGTGTTGGTTTCTGCCATACATCAGCATGACAAGAGAGTTTTGATATTTGCCCAAATGGATTTCAAAACCCCTATGGATCAGTGATCCAAGTGCTCTCCTTCCCCCTACTTTTTTGAATAGGAATATTTTGGCAGTTAATTCTACACCTGTCCCATCACTGGATGTTGGGAATGTAGATGGCAGACAACTTGTCTCTTTAGTTCAGAGGCCAGAAGATTGAGAGGAACTGTACTTGAGGTGCTCAGCCACACCTAGACCTGACCGGGCTGATGAGATTCTGGAGTTAAAGTTGATGTTGTAATGGGAAGAGACTTTGGGGGGCCTTGGGAGGGGTGAGTGTACCTTGTATGAGGGAAAGACATGAATTACTGGGGGTCCCAAGGGTCACTGCCTTCTGGTGTCCCCACTTGTTTGTGACTGCCTTCCACACTGTGCCGCGGTTGGTCTGTCTGACCAATACAGTATAGCAGAAGTGATGGGATGTCACTTCTGAGGTTAGGATATAAACGACCGCATCTTCTGTCCTGGGTTCACTCTGTCTCTCGGATTACTTGCCTCAAGGGAAACCAGCTGGCGTGCTGTGAGGATGCTTAGGCAGCCTCTGTACAGGCCCACATGCTGAGGCACTGAGGCTTCCAGCCAAAGCCATGAAGGCCTGCAGCCTGCCAGCAACCGTGTGCCTGAATTTGGCGGTGGATCCTCTAGCCCCACACGACTGTAGCCCTGACTGAGAACTTGATTTCAACCTCATGAGAGACTCAGACAAAACCACCCAGCTAAGCTGCTTCCAGATTTCTAATTCTCAGAAACCGTGCAATGCAAAAATGTTTGCTTTAAGGTACTGAGTTTTGGGGTAATGTGTTACCCAGTGATAGATGCTAATACATCATGCCACTGTCATTTATCTTTCCAGACCACCAATCATCCAGACACTTTCCATCTACCATCCATCCAACAGTCTATCTATCCCACAACCCATCCATCCATCCGGATACCTAAGCATTACCCATCCATCTCTCTACTGTCACCCACCTAGTGAATTCAGTGGTCCATCTATCTATTCATTAACCACTCCACCATCCCTCTCTAAAGCTTAGACACGTCACCTAGAACCCAGAGGTAAAGACCGCTCCTTCCATGCCAGCCCTTACCTGAGCGATATCGAGATCTGTCTCCACTGTCTGAAGGTCTTTCCCAGAGGCCAGGACTTTGTGTGCATTCTCCACGTCCACAAGGAGTTCATCTGGGAGATCAGCCTGGGGGGACAGAGTAGAGACTCAAGGAAATCTTGAGCCTGGGAGATTGGCAGTAAGGCAGTCTAAACATTTGAGCTCGGGCTAGAAGTGAGGGTCAGTTGTCAGACAGCTGGGACACCAAGCGAGTCAAACAGCAAATGTGAGTTTCTGAACCTGGGTGTGCAAAAGTCTGAGTGCCTGGGTGTAGATTGACAGAGCACACGTCGGAGGTTCAAAAGACCGAAGTCTGAGGCCAAGATACTTGGGCCCTGGCGAGTTAAAGATCCTGGAGTCTGGGGGGAAACAATGCCGAGTCCAGTTGTCCCAAGGGTAAAGGTGAGGTCAAAGGTCACAGTCTGTTTCTCTGGTGGAGAGAAGATATTTTGGGGGCTCATGAAGGTGGGGATAAGGAAAGTCAAGACGAGATAATATGGACCCCTGAATCAAAGGTCAGCTTTCTGAACTCTTAAGTAGAAACAGTAACCATTATGGTCTGTTGAAGTCTTTACCAAGTGCTTGTCATGAATGATATCACTGAACCCTTCCATAACCAATGAGGTGGCTGTGTGCTACTATCCTAATTTTACAGGTGAGGAAACCGAGGCCCTGTTGTCCAGGTAACACGGCTCTACGTGGCAGAATCAGGGTCTGAATCCAGGCTCGAGTAATCTAAAACATTAGGCATTCTTGTCTCTGTGAGATCAAAACTCAGAACCCAGGGCTTCCCTAGCGGTGCAGTGGTTAAGACTCCATGCTTCCACTACAGGGGGTGCAGGTTCGATCCCTGGTCAGGGAACTAGATCCCACTTGCCGTGCGGTGCGGCCACAAAGTAAAAATTAAAAAAACAAAATTCAGATGCTTAGTCACAAGCAATGAGGGGTTACCCTCGCCAGTCCCAAACATCCTACATTTTGATCCAGATAACAGTTTAAAGAATCTGGAATCTAGATCTTGAAGGAACCCCAGCTCCATCTCATCCCCAACCTTTCCACTCCACAGAGGGAGAAACTGATGCCCAGAGAAAAGCAAGGTTCAAGCCAAAGACCCAAAAGCCTGGATCCTAAGGGCTGAAGTGGAGGGAATGCTTACCGGAAGAGGACTCTGGGGGCGCCGTGTGGCTGGGGGTGCGCTGGGGGTAGCAGCTACTGAAGTCCCGTCCAGGATTGGTGCCAGGAGGCGACGGAGGTCAGGGCTACAGAACCGACGGGGGTCAGCAGCCAAGGCGGCCTCACTCAGGGCGGGGGGGTGCAGGAAAGCCAGGATCCGGGGGCCAGAGGCGTCTGCAGAACACATCAAGATGGGTAGGATGCGGGAGGGCCACTCAGGGCTGAGGGCAGAGCCCTCTGCCCACCTCCAGGAGCACAGCTTATGATGTAATCAGTATTGACCCCGTTCACAGCATTGGGAGCTGAGTGCTGGAGACCTGGGCCAGGTGCCATCCCTTCAGTCGCCCTGAAGGGTCCTAGGGGAGCGAGGGCACACAGTAGACAGGGACAGGAGCAACTGCCCAGTGGTGGGGACATGTTTTAATATTTCAGATTGACACAGCTGGACTGGTGCACAAAATACCTGGTTGTCCAGTAGCACAAGACAGCCTTTGGCCATTTGGCTCTGGTGGAGGGAGGGTGAGGGGCATGTTGGGGGAGGAAGCTGGCCCAAGACCCTCAAGGAGGTTCTAAGGACCCTGGAGGTCAAGATGTGGTCCCAAGCCAGTTCTAAGTCAGAAACGGAAAGGGTGTGGGTGACCTCATACCACACTCAGGAGCATGGGTTGCTAGCAACCCTTTGCAGATGGTGAAGCCCTAAAGAACAGTCAGGGAGGGAAACTCATTTATCCAGGATTGGAGGGGGAGGGCGATGCTATTAAACAGGAGAGAAGGAAGAGGTAAAAAGAAGCCAGATGTGGAAGGGTCTAGACTATTGGAAGCCAAAGTATAAGTGAAGTGGGAGCAGGGAACAAATTGAAAGTGGGGACAGTTGGGAGTCACAGCAGGATTCAGAGCACAAGACGACAAGACTGAAGCAATACAGGAGAAGAGGGAGGGCAGAAGAGAGAAGAGCATTCTGGGCAAAGGAAGCTGCACGTGCAAAGGCCCTGAGGCAGGAAAGAGTCTATTCTGTTCCCAGAGAACTAAGGAAGCTTGGTGTGGTTAAGAGAGTGAGAAGGGGAAGGAGGCAGGAGGCAGGTCACGCGGGGCCAAGCGGGTCAGATGAAGGCACTTGGGCTTTCTCCCAAGCATCCTGGGGACACAACCCCACCCAGCCCCAGCCCGGCCCCATACCAAGTCTGTCCCCAGGATTAGGGGCATCCTTCTGAGAGGGGCTGCCCCGCTGAACGTGTCTGCGAGAGTGTCGCTCCGTTTGCTCCAGGGACAGCACCACTTCGGTCTCTTCCACTCGGCTGGGGTACAGGGCAGAAAGGGGAGTGGGAGTCAGAGAGGGTGCCTGGCCCAACCCTAGGCATTCCCTTCCTAGTGATGTCCTGTTACAGGAGGCCATCTCGTCCAGGGATGGGAGGGCATTGTACAGAAAATAATTTGCCATGCTGACTTGTTTTAAAGATTTAAATTTTGTTGACTGTTTTTTAAAAAAAATTATATTAAGAATAGCATTGAAAAGAAAGTTAAGGGTGTCTTCCCAAATTCCCTCTGTGAAGGAAAGGCAGGAAAAAAAGAGTTGGCATTTAGCACAGCCTGGGAAGAGAGAAAGGGAAGAGAGACTGAGGGGCCATGAGGGGCAGAGAACAGGGAGACTGAAAGGCATGAGAACTAAGTATTCTCTTTATAGACATTTACTTATAAACGCATTCTTATAAATGTATTGATGAAGACTATATATGTACCACATTCTTATGTTACCAAATATGAAGAATTTATAGGGATATATTTTTATGAATAAGATTTTATTTAGGAAGCTTCTATTCATAGACGTTTGCCACATTCAAAGGAACGAATTTATAAATATATGCTTCTGTCCCTCGTGTCTTCCTGCCGCCCCCTCCCTCCCCAGTCGAGCTGCAGAAGCAATCCAAATGTTCCCTCTACAAACTGGCTTCTGGAGAATGGGGCCCAGGGTGGAGGACCAGACCCTTATTTGCATCTCATTTGCATAACACACTCCAGGACGGAGTGTGGGTGGTCCTTCCACCAGCTCTTCCAGAAGCTGGGACCCTGCCCCATCCTCACCCACCCCTTCTGGGCTGGAAACATCCCAATTGAGGCTGGATCCAAAGCTGCCCCACCCCTCTAGAAAAACAGGCTCATACAGTCACGTGTACATGCACTCCGTACTCACAGGCACAAACAGGTGCCTTCATATACCCCCAGGTGTATTCGGTCAGGTAGGCACACATACTCTCTGCACTGGGGCTAACATATGTGCCTACATGCCACGCGGAATGCACATATTCATTCCTTCCAGACCTTTCCTTGTTCGTGCCCAATCACTCAGTCATGTCCAACTCTCTGTGATCTCATGGGCTGGAGCCCACCAGGTTCCTCTGTCCATGGGATTTCCCAGGCAAGAATACTGGAGTGGGCTGCCATTTCCTACTCCAGGGGCTCCTTCCAATCCAGGGATTGGACCCATGTCTCTTATACCTCTTGCATTGGCAGGTGGATTCTCTACCACTGTGCCACCTCAGAAGCCCTTTCCTAGACAACCCAGAAATACTTGTGGTTAAGAGCAAGGGCTCTGCAGCCAGCAGCCTGGGATTCAGATTCTAACTCTGCCACATACAAGCTGTGTGACCTTGAGCCTATGGCTGAACCTCTCTGGGCCTCATTTTCCTCTTCTGTAAAGTGGGGATAATAATAGTACCTCCTCCCCAACTTGTCACGAGCCCTAAATAAGTTAGTATATGTCAGATGCAAAGAACTGTGGCACAGGATGTGCTCTATATATTTGCCATCATTGTTCATTGAGCAATTACTATGTGCCAGGCACTGGAGTTTGAACAGTGAACAAGACAGACAAGACTTCTGGCTCTCATGGTGGGAAATGCTAGTGGGAAAAGACAGACCTTAAGTAAAAGACATTATTTGTTGGTAAATGTATCTATGTCATTGTTGTTATTTAGTTGCTAAGTCATGTCTGACTCTTGGTGACCCCATGGACTGACTGTAGCTTGCTAGCCTCCTCTGTCCATAGGATTTCTCAGGCAAGAATGCTGAAGGTTGCCATTTCCTTCTCCAGGGGATTTTCCTGACCCAGGGATCAAACCTGCATCTCCTGCCTTGGCAAGCGGATTCTTTCCCACTGAGTCACCAGGGAAGCCCTACCTATGTAATTACAAAATGTATCATACACCTTTCCAGTAAACAAAGCCCTTGAAACATGGTTGGCTGGAACTGAGATGTATCGTCGTGTAAGTGGCTTCCCCAGTGGCTCAGCAGTAAAGAATCTGCATGCAATGCAATCCCTGGGTTGGGAAGATTCCCTGGATAAGGAAATGGCAACCCGCTCCAGTCTTCTTGCCTGGAGAATCCCACGGACAGAGGAGCCTGGCGGGCTACAGTCCATGGGATGGCAAAGAGTCGGACATGACTGAAGTGACTGAGCACGCAGAGTAGGTCAGTGTGAAACACACCCCCAAGACTTACTTTCCTGATGGTCTAGTGGCTAGGAATCCATATTCCCAAGGCAGGGAGCCTGAGTTTGATCCCTGGTAAGGGGACTAGATCTCACATAATGCAACAAAGATCCCACATGCTCCAGTGGAGATCAAAGAGCTCTCATGCCACCTGGGAGTGGCCAAATAAATAAATAAGATACTAAAAATAATAAAACAGAATACACACTAGATTGAAAAATTGAGTATGAAAAAAGAATCTAAAAGTCTCAATAATTTTTAGGGGACTTCCCTGATAGTCCAGTGGTTAAGACTCCAAGCTTCCAGAGCTTTTGCTGCAGGGGTCTTGGGTTTGATCCCTGATGCAGGAACTAAGATCCCACATCCCACTCAGCATGGCCAAGAAATCTTTCAGTTCAGTTCAGCTCTGTTCAGTCGCTCAGTCGTGTCCAACTCTTTGAAACCCCGTGAATCGCAACATGCCAGGCCTCCCTGTCCATCACCAACTCCTGGAGTTCACTCAGACTCATGTCCATCGAGTCAGTGATGCCATCCAGCCATCTCATCCTCTGTCGTCCCCTTCTCCTCCTGCCCCCAATCCCTCCCAGCATCAGAGTCTTCCAATGAGTCAACTGTTCGCATGAGGTGGCCAAAGTACTGGAGTTTCAGCTTTAGCAGAAATCTTTACAACTTCTTAAATAATAATTTTTAATATCAATTACATGTTGAAATGATATTTTTGTATGCATTAGAATATGTATACATGTGCCTATAACATAATGTATAATAATTCAATCATCTATTATTAATTACATTAATCCATATAGTCAAAGCAGTCATGTATGGATGTGACAGTTGGACCATAAAGAAGGCTAAGTGCCAAAGATTTGATGCTTTTGAACTGTGTGGTGTTGCAGAAGACTATTGAGAGTCCCTTGGACAGCAACACCAAACCAGTCAGTCCTAAAGGAAGTCAACCCTGAATATTCCTTGGAAGGACTGATGCTGAAGCTGAAGCTCCAATACTTTGGACACCTGATGTGAAGAGCCGACTCACTGGAAAAGACTCTGATGTTGGGAAAGACTGAATATAAAAGGAGAAGGGTCCTCCAGACCTGCTTGGGTCAAAACTCAGCTAACTGTGTGACTCGGGCGAAGGACTTCCTCTCTGTGGTCTTCAGTTTTCCCTCCTCCAAAATAGGGATCGAGGAACTTCCTTGGTGGTCCAGTGGTTAAGAATCTGCTTTCCAATGTAGAGGATACGGGTTCAATCCCTAGTCAGGGAACTAAGATCCCCCATGCCTCAGGGCAACTAGGCCCACACTGCCACAACTAGAGAGCCTGCTTGCAGCAAACGACTGAGCCCACGCACTCTGGAGCCCATCCGCGGCAACTAGAAACTCACACGCCGAAACGAAGACCCTGCATATGGACTAAGAGCTGATGCAGCCAAAAACAAATAAATGATCTGTTAAAATGGGGTCCCAATAATGGCTATACCTCACGGGCTTCTTGTGAGCACAAAGCCCACGGTGTAGAATGCTGTAAGTGCCTCGAGCAAGTGAGTTTTATTTTTATGGAGCAGGTGCTACTGGCAATGGAAGGAGGCTCAGGTGTGGAAGAGGAAGGATGGAGTCTACAAAGTGTCAGCACTCAAGCAGGCACAGAGACCCACGCAGCTGCTTCATGCCACACAATATTCATACTCAATGCTTCTCATCTCACAGTTAACCCCCTTTCAAATCAGAATCTTTAAATAACTTGTAGCCTTGAGAAGAATCAGAGCAAAGGAGAGGGGACCTCACTGTTACTGAGTAACCTCCTATTCATGCTTCATCCATTTTCTGCCAGTAAAACTGAACTCCCCAGGCCTGCTCTTTGTTTAGAGGGTGAAAGATTGAAATTCCAGGGCCTGGCCATCCAAAGGCAAGTCTTCATAATGAATAAAAGGAGCTTCCAGAAGAGATAGGAGGGCAGGTCCCCCCTCCTTTGCTCTGATTCTTCTCAAGGCTGCTGCTGCTGCTAAGTCACTTCAGTCGTGTCCAACTCTGTGCGACCCCATAGATGGCAGCCCTCCAGGCTCACCTGTCCCTGGGATTCTCCAGGCAAGAACACTGGAGTGGGTTGCCATTTCCTTCTCCAATGCATGAAAGTGAAAAGTGAAAGTGAATTGCTCAGTCGTGTCCGACTCTTCGCGACCCCATGGAATGCAGCCTACCAGGCTCCTCCATCCATGGGATTTTCCAGGCAAGAATACTGGAGTGGAGGTGTCATCGCCTTCTCCAGCTACAAGTTATTCAAAGATTCTGATTTGAAAGGAAGTTGAGAGAGCATTTCGAAGATGACCAGGCTTGTTTTCCTGTGTATGAAGACTTGCATAAGTATTCCTGTTACCAACCTCTGTTTTCTAATACAATCTCTTCTTGATCAAAAAGATCCTGGGAGGGACTTCCCCGGTGGTCCAGGGGCTAAGACTCCATGCTCCCCATGCAGGGGCCCCCAGTTTGACCCTGGTCTGGGAACTAGATCCTGCATGCTGCAACTAAGAGTTCATATGCCACAACTAAAATTCGCCTCAGCCAAGTAGATAAATTAAAAAAAAAAAGACCCAAGGAAAGCCCTATGGTTTTAGAAATGAATGCCATGTCCTAGGAGACAGACTTCAAAGAAAAGCTGTAATTCTCTGTCTTGGGTGATAATTAGCTGCCCTTGTCACATGTTGTCATGGTGAAAAACTTTTAAGATGCATGATGGAAGGGGGGAGGAGCCTATGCTTTACCACTACACGCTCATTAGAATGGTTCTGATGAAAACAGAGGAAATCAACCCTGAATATTCACTGGAAGGACTGACGCTGAAGCTCCAATACTCTGGCCACCTGATGTGAAGAGCTGACTCACTGGAAAAGACCCTGATGCTGGGAAAGATTGAAGGCAAAAGGAGAAGGGGGCAGCAGAAGGTGAGATGGTTAGACAGCATCACCAAATCAATGGACATGAATCTGAGCAAACTCTGGGAAACAGTGAAGGATGGGGGAGCCTGGCTTGCTGCAGTCCACATGCTTGCAAAGTGGGACACAGTGACTAAACAACAACAATGAAGACAAAAACAGACAATATAAAATAAAATGCTGGCAAGGATGTGGAGGACTAGAACCCTCACACAATGCTGACGGGAATACAAAAGGGCATACTGCCTTAGAGGGCAGTTTGGCAATTTCTTCTGAAGTTAAGCATACACCGATCATATGGCCCATCCATTCCATTCTGAGGTGTTGATCCAAGAGGAATGAAAACATACAACCTCACAATATCATGATGAGAATGTTTCCTTTTCTCATAATCACCCCAAACAGTCAACAGTTCAAATGTCCTCCAACTGAAGAATGGATAAACCGCGGTCCATACATATTCATAGCATAGATTACCTAGCATCATAAAGGAACTGATGGATACACACCACAACATAAATTTAAAATCTATTAGGATAATTGAAATAAACCAGGCTCAAGGACTACATACTATAGAATTTCATGTACATGACATTCTAGAAAAGGCAAAATTCTAGGGTCAGAAATTAGATCACTGGTGCCCAGAGACCACTAGGGGGTGGGCTGAGTTTCACTATATAAGAATTTTGTGGGGTGATGAAACTATTCTATAGCTTTTTTTTTTTACCTTGCTGTGAAACTTGTGGGACCTTAGTTCCCCAACCAGGTATTGAACCCTGGCCCCAGCAGTCAAAGTCAAGAAAGAAGCCAAGTCCTCACCATTGGGCCGCCAGGAAATTCCCTACTCTATAGCCTGACTGTGGTTGGGGTTACACAATCCTGTGCATTTATCAAAACTCACAGAACCACATACAAAAAAAGAGTGAATCTTCTCATGTAAATTACATGTCAATTTTTTAAAAGGCCCTATGATTCCGCTCTTATAACTTGAAACTAGTCTTTTTCATTTAAATTACCCGCAAACACTCGTATATTTGTGTCTACATGAAGATGCCTGTGTGGCATCAGTCACACGTGTTCTACATACATGTGCACACGCACACTTGAACATAGACACACATACCTGTTCATACATATGCAGACCAGACCCACGCACACAGACATCCCACCTCCTTCCCGCTTACCTGATCAGGAAGTGGACGCAGACGATACTCTCAGATTGGGGACCCCGGCCCCCTGACACCACTGTGGCCTGAGTCTGGGTCACAGGTAGCCACCACTCCGGGCCAGGAAGCGGTACTGCCCCGTGACTGCCTGGCCCTTGCTCAGCACTGGGGAGGGGCATGGGGAGGGGTTAGGGAAACAGGAGAGAAGGCAGTGGGGCGGGGCACGGGGCATGAAGGGTCAGGGAAGAGAATGTTCCCCGGGGCTTGGGGAGCGCGGAGCTGGTGTTGGCTGGCGCCATGCAGCACCGGAAATGGAACCTGAACACATACACGTGTGGATGCTCTGGCCCACTGCATCCGAGTCCAGCGCGTGGATGTACTCGTAGGCAGAACAGCCGATCAGGTCGTCGGGGCTGTAGCCGGCAACCTCCGCGATCCTGAGTGGAGTGCATGGAGCCTAGGTCAGTTCCGCTGGCTGAGGTGGAGGGTGGGCGAAAGGAAGGAGAGGGGGATACGGGGCTGCAGCCAGCAAGACAGAGAGACAGGCTTGTAACAGAGAGAAAGGGAGAGCAAGGGCTAGGAAAAGGAGGGTGGCAGGCTGCATAACGGCCCCTGAAGATGCCTCCGTCCTAATCCCCTGAACCTGTGAACACACTACCTTCTACGGCAAAAGGGATTTTGTAGATGTGATGAAGTTAACGATCCTGAGATGGAGAGATGATCCTGGATCCCCTGGGTGGGCCCAGTGTAATCACGGGAGTCCTTACAAGAAGGGGGACCACACGGTCAGAGAGAACAGAAGATGGGATGATGGAGGCGGAGGTGGAAGTGATGTGCTCTGAGGTGGAGCGAGGGACCACGAGCCAAGGGATGTAGGGGGCCGCCAGAAGCTTCTATGGCAAGGAAACGGATTCTTCCCTGGAGCCTCTGGAAAGAACACAGCCCTTGATTTTCATTTCATAAGATTCCTCAGACTTGTCACCTCCAGAACTCTGAGACAGAGATATGTTGTTCTGAGCCACTAGGTGTGTGGTAACAGGATACAGCAGCCATAGGAAATTAACCGAGGAGGAGCGTGCGTGCGTGAGGAGCGTGCATGTGTGCCTGATCAGGCGCTTCATCCTGTCCGACTGTTTGCAGCCCTATTGGTTGTAGCCCGCCAGGCTCCTCTGTTCACAGGATTTTTCAGGCAAGAATACTGGAGTGAGTTGCCATGCCCTCCGTGAGGGGATCTTCCTGACCCAGGGATCGAGCCTGCAGCCCTGCATTGCAGGTGGATTCTCTACCCACTGAGCCCCCTGGAAAGCCCGAATAGGGGAGGAGAGAGAAGGTAAAAATGGGGAGAGCAAGGAAAAAAAAAGACAAAAGAAAATGTGAAAGAAATAGGAGAGGGGCAGAGAAAGGAAGAACATCACAAAAAGAAAAGAACGAATAGAAATAAAAAATAATCATGGTGATTATTTACAAAAATAGGCACGTCTAGGCTACTCTGCGCCAGGCAGCTCACGGAGTGCTCAGCACACCTGTTCTAAGGAGGCTCTGTTCTCACTTCACAGGATGGATGAGGAGAGTGGGGTACAGAGAGGTGCGGTCCTTTGGCCAAGGATGCACAACCAGCATTTGAGCTCGAACAGTCTGAACTCAGATAAGAAGACCCACATATAGGGAACTTCCTTGGCATGTCCCGAAGTTAAGACTCTGCATTTCCAATGCAAGGGGCTCGGGTTCAATCCCTGGTCAAGGAACTAAGATCCCCCATGATCAGAGGCATGGCCAAAAAAAAAAAAAAAGACACACAGACAATTCAGAGGCAGGCAGACATATCAAGACAGAGACAGATGGAGTCAGAGAGCCGGAAACAGACCAGAGAGAGAAGCTGGGGGTGCGGGGTAGGAGAGGAGATGGTGAGTGAATTTGGGCAGAAAGGAAGAGGAGGAGCTGGGCTTGGCAGGTGGTGGGTGGGCCCCTGACTCCTGCCCACCTCTCATCACAGTAGGTGAACTTCATGTCCAGGCTGTGGCGGCTGAGGAAGGCCCCTCGGCCCAATGGGGGCTCTAGGCTGCCAGGGTGGGGGATGGCTTCACAGATTAGCACCAAGCATTGCAGGGGGGGCTCCAAGTTGGGACTCCCAGCCAGGGAAGTTGTGCTGGGGGCTTGTAGACCCTCATGTGTCCAGAACAGTGTAGTACCTGGTGGGGGTAGTTGGGGGCAAGAGGGTGATGTCCCTGGGCCTGGGGCTACCCAGGGGGCTGGGAGGTATGATCCTATGGGCCCCTCTCCTAGAGAACTGAAAGAAGAAACCCTGAGGATTTCAGAGCCCCAGCTCAGGGAGCTCTGAGGACCCCCAGACCCCGACCCCATAGAGACCCCAACCTAAGAAGGTTCTGACAATCTCCAGATTCTAAGACACAGGGAGCTTTGAGGACCCGATTTTCCTACCCCATGGAGACTCCAGACTCAGGATGCTGAGGACTCCCAGCACCAGGCCCACTGAGATCCAGACTATGAAAGGATACAAGGACTCCCCGATCCCCAACCTCCTAAATACCCAGAGGATGTCCAAGACCCAGCCTGAGATCCCGGGCCCAGGAGACCCCCGGACTCCAACCCGCTGAGGGGAACTTTAGGGCTCAGGTCCAGCCCTGGCAGGCCCCTCCCCTCCAGGCCAGATCCTGCCCACCTTCCAGGTGGCCGCCT
>SJXQ01011972.1:12524-22775 GCA_006408695.1 Aepyceros melampus | reverse complement strand
CTGGTTACTAAACTCTTCCCAGCTTCATCCTCAAAAATCTAGACCCGAAACCAGAGGGGGTCTCCCAGGGGTATGCTACACTCTTTAAGACCTGCCCCCCCAGAGCAGGGTGAGTCCCTGCATTCCCCCAGGGCAGGCCACAGCGTTGTTCTCTTCCCATCTTTTTTTCTCAGTGGACAGGGAAGCTTGGCATGCCGCAGTCCATGGGGTCGCAAAGAGTCGGACACGACTGAGTGATGGAACTGAACTGAACTGATTCCAGATGGGAGAGGATATGCTGAGGGCAGGATGGAGCCTCAGTTTCTGTAATTTAAGGGCAGAGACCTCCAGGGAACTCACTCTGCCGAGGGGTCAGGGCATCTTGAAGTTCCTCTTGGTCACAGGGATGGATAAAATCAAAGATATTGTGTCCGATCAGCTCCAGCTGGGAGGGAGGGAAGCAGAGGGGTGCCTTGGAGGAAAAGCATTTTTACAAGGGCCTCTGACCCATCTCACCCTTCCCATCCTCATCACCCTGCCCCAATTCATGAACCTGGATTATTTTCCTAGTCTCCTTATTCACTCATTCATTCATTTCTTCAACATGCCAGGCCTTCTTCTAGATGATGTGGGCACAGAAGTAACTACAAAGACAAAACCCTTAACTCTCAGAGCTTACTGGGTAGTGGGGTGCATGCTCAGTCACTTTAGTCATGTCTGACTTTGTGACCCCATGGACTGTAGCCCGCCAGGCTCCTCTGCCCATGGGATTTTCCAGGCAAGAATACAGGAGTGGGTTGCCATGCCCTCCTCCAGGGGATCTTCCTGACCCAGGGATCGAACCCAGGTCTCCTGCATTGCAGGCGGATTCTTTATCAGCTGAGCTACTAGGGAAGCCCTTATGATGAAATGATGGAACTTTATCTTAGAGGCAGTGGTCAGCGCGAAAGCTGAACAGGGGAGTGATGAGATCTTGGAGTCCTGGCTCTGCCATTTCCTAGCTCTGGGACCTTGGAACATTCACCTCTCTGAGCTCAAGAGCTAAACTAACAGAGAAGTTGGCATCAAGAGTTGGGATGGGGACTTTCCTTGTGATCCAGTGGTTAAGAATCTGCCGTGCAAGGCATGAGATGTGGGTTCGATCCCTGGTTGGGGAACTAAGATCCCACATGCCGAGGAGTAACTGAGACTGAGAGCCACACCTACTGAGCCAGGAAGGCCACGACTAGAGAGTCCATGGGCCACAACGAAAGACCCCTCGTGATGCGACTAAGACCCGACGCAGAGAAATAAATTTTCTTTTACAAAGATTGGGATAACAAGGCAAGGGAAAGGAATAGATGCCAACTGTGGAGCTCATCGGTGTGATATAAGAAAAAAAAACAGTAGCCCTCTCATGGGACTGGGTGTAAGATGAGCTGGAATTAGTTCTACTCCCTAAGTCTCTTGTCTTCCCATCCCCGGGCCCCTCATCCTACTCCTTTTCTCCCATTTGGGACCCCGCATCCACCGTTTTATGGAGTTTCCAGCCTCTAGATTCACTCTCTCCAATTCCATCTCTGTGCAGTAGCTAGTGGGATCTTTCTAAAATGAAAATCTGATTGCACCTTGCTGACACAATCTCTCCTCTGCTTAAAATCCTTCCATGACTCCCCGGTGCCCTGGAGACAAACCTTCTATTTCAGTCCTAAATTTTGACCTCTAGCCTTTCTGTCACTTTCTCCCACTGCACTCTGCACCTAACTTGGAGAAATGTCCCCAAAGGTTCTGCTTTTATCTCACATCTGTGTCTTGGCATATTCTGTTTCCTTGGCCATGTACATTCCTAGCCTTTGGTGGTCCCAACCATTCACCATACCCTTTGACTGGGTAAGTCCTTCAGGTTTTAGCCCAGATGTCTTTTTCAGGAAGCCCTCGATTCCCTACCAGTCTGGGTCAGGTTCCAGCGTTCACCCCGAGCTTGTGCAGCCCCTTAAGCTGCCCCACCCCAGCCCTGCCCATTCCAAATTTTCCTGTCTGGCGACGTATTTGCCTCCCTTTTGCACTGTGGGCCTTGTAAAAGCAGGCTAAGGTGGTTCTGGTGCCATCCATATCCCAGCACCACCTGCACAAAGTAGGAGTCCCTCTTACCTGACTGAGGCCCAGGTGTTTGCTGACATTTTCTGACAGGTAAGCCATGTCTCCCTCGGCGGTGAGCACCATAACAAAGCCCTCCAGGGCCTTCAGGTAGCAGGCATCCAGCGGTTCGCCCCCTGCTCCCACCTGGTTCCACTCCCCTGGTGTCCGGGCCAGGATGGATGGGGTGTGTCCAGTCAGCCATGAGCCCGCCCTGGCCAGCCTCCCTCTGCTTTCCTTCACTCAGAGGGACTTACAGGTACCCCCAGGTGAGTCGGGCACATCCCGGTGACTTGGAGTCCCAAGGAAGAGGGAAGGACCAAGGAGGACTGGAATTCTAAGAGAACAAGGCCTCCCAGGGGTACAGAATTCTAGGAAGGCAGGGGTCTCCCAGGGGGATAGAACTCTTGTTATTTAGTCAATAAGTAATGTCCTATGATTCTTTTGGGACTTTGGCCTGCCAGACTCCTCTGTCCATGGGATTTCCCAGGCAAGAATACTGGAGTGGGCTGCCATTTCCTTCTCCAGGGGATCTTCCAAACCCTGGGATCGAACCTAAGTCTCTGGCATTGCAGGCAGATTCTTTACCACTGAGCCAACTGTGAAGCCCCTAATAGAACCCTGAGGAGGGCAGAATCTTAATGGGATGAAATTCCCAGGGGTCAAAATTCTAACGGGCCAAGATATAAGCGGAGTCAGAATTTCAAGGGGGCCAAGCTTGCCAAGGGTTCAGAATTCTTGGGGCAGGACCTTCCAGATGGGCAGAATTCTAAAGAAGCAGGGACTCCCAAGCGACAGAATTCTAAGAAGGACAGAATACAAGACAGGAAAGTCTAAGGGGCAGAGTCTCCAGAGGATGACTCCACTTTCCCCATAATAAAATCTTTTCAGGGTCCTGGGATTCCAAGGGGTGTGTGTGTGAGAGAGAGAGAGAGAAAGCCTCCTGCTGAATTTTAGTTTAACAGGGTGGGATTCAACGGGACAAACAATATAACTAGTGAGCCTAGCTGAGAAGATCTCCCAGGGGACCAAATCCCAAGGGTCCAGGTGCCTTAGGGAGTTTAGTGAAACAGTGAAGTGAAAGTGGTAGCCGCTCAGTCCTGTCTGACTCTTCGTGACCGCATGGATTGTAACCCGCCAGGCTCCTCTGTCCATGGAACTCTCCAAGCAAGAATACTGGAGTGGGTAGCAATTCTCTTTTCCAGGGGAATCTTCCGACCCAGGTGTGGAACGCGGGTCTCTTGCATTGCAGGCGGATTCTTTAGGGTCTGAGCCTTCTATTCGCTAGAGTTAGAACTCTAAGGAGGCGGAGCTATGCCAGGGAGCATTCCAACGGGCGGGGCCTAACAAATGACCAATTTCGAAGAGGACGGGGATTCCTAGGACTGGATTCCGATTGGCCAGAACTCGAAGGGGCGGGGCCTCTCCAGGGACTTGGATTCCAGAGGGGCGGGGCTCCGCCGGGAAGCCATCTGGGGGCGGGGCCTTGTTGGGACGCGGCTTACCGGAGGAGGGGTCTCCTCGAGAGGTACTTTTCCGAGGGCGGGGCCTTGCCCAGGTGGGAATTCCCGGGGGCGGGGCTCACCTGCGGTGCAGAGGCGGTGCATGCGCAGGTAGCTGATGGTGAGGCGCATGATGGAGGCCTTGTCCAGGTGGGCGCTGACCCCGCGCGCGAAGGGCAGCGTGTGCGCTAGCTGGTACAGCACCTCGGTCTCCTGGCTGCGCCGGCTGCGGGCCGCATCCCGGGACTTCTCCTTGCGCAGCTCCGTGCTCGACCTGCGGGCATGGCCTGCGTTCACTGGAGGCGCTCCGGGAAGGGAAAGAGTTGGATGCGGCAAGCACGTGGGGTGCTGCCACATGGGTCTCAGAGAAGTCAGAGCCGCGACTGTGCAGGCCTCGCTGTGTGGCCCGGGGGAGTTCCTGGAGCTCGCTGGGTGGGCTATACTATGGAGTCGCTCCTAGCCTCGGGTTTTATTGTCCGTGCGCCAGCCCATCTGCCCTCCGGTGCCTCACTTCTCTCCAAGGCGTGCCCGGGGCCGCCCTGTCCCCTCCCTGACTTATCTGCTGATTATTCCCCGGGCTTGGGGCGACTGGGTAACAGGGAGGCCTCCTGCTGGAAGGAGGCTAGCAGAGATGGCCAGGAACCAGAGGAGGGAGGGTGCAAGAAGATGCCTGCAGCCGCCTCCAGGCTCTCTGCCCTACAGCCTCCCTGAACCCCGTCTCCTGCCCTTTTCCCTCCTCAGCTGAGCTGAGTTCTCAGAATCTTGGAGTACAGATCTCAAAGTCCAACGACCCATCTCCCGGGGCCCTGCCAGGGAGATACAGCAAACCATCCCTAGGGTCCTGGGGGTTTCTGTTCAGCCAATGGCTAACCACTCACCCCTGCCCTTTAATCCATTTCAAATGCTTGAATTCTGCGTGTGGGGTTGGAAGTGGAAAGTTATCATGATTTTTGGTTGTTTGTTTTCAGAAATAACTGCCACTTATCCAGCTTTTACCATTATGTCAGACCCTGTGCCATATGTGTAACTTAAATTAACCTAGGCAGCTCAGACATCCCTAGGAAGAAGATAATAACATTATCCCCATTGAACTTATGAAACCCAGGCACAGAGAGGTGCAGTGCTTGCCCACAAGGACTGAAGCTAAGGTTTGAACACTGGTCTGCCTGAATTCTTCAGTTTCCTCTGTTGTATGTACGTGCTGAGTCGCTTCAGTCATGTCCAACTCTGCAATCCTATGGACTGTAGCCCACCAGGCTCCTCTGTCCATGGGATTCTCCAGGCAAGAATACTGGAGTAGTTTGCCATTTCCTTCTCCATGGGATCTCCCGACCCAGGGATCAAACCCTCATCTCCTGTTGTATGGCCCTGGATTATCTCCAGGTTTTAGTACTTCTTCCTGTTTCTGCACTGTCTTAAAAGTCAAACTCCAGGTCTCTCTGAATCCAAACTCTATAGTTTTTTGGGGAAAAATGATAGAGTATGTTACATATAGTATAGTATATGTAATATTACTATATTGAGATACTACTATTGATAAAAAAATAAATTTGCTGTTCCCTTGCTAAGTCAAGTCCAACTCTTTGTGATTTCATGGAGTATAGCACACCAGCCTCCTTTGTCCTCCATTATCTCCTGGAGTTTGCTCAGATTTGTGTTCACTGAGTCGGTGATGCTATCTAACCATCTCATCCTCTGCTGCCCCCTTCTCCTTTGACCTTCAATTTTTCCCATGATCAAGGTCTTCTCCAGCAAGTTGGCTATAAATGGCAACCCACTCCAGTATCCTTGCCTGGAGGACCCTGTGGACATATGAAAAACCGTTAATAAGCAGCTATAATTTGCTAAGTATTTACAAGTCTGGCATTGCACTAAGTAAGGACTCAGCCTACATGTACTCATTCAATCCTAAGAAAGCCCTAGGCGGGGACTTCCCTAGTGGTCCAAAAGAATCCACCTTCCAATGCAGGAGACAAGAGTTTGATCCCTGGGAGGGGAATTAAAATCCCACATGCTATGGGACAACTAAGACTGGAGGCAGCCAAATAAATAATTTTTTTTAAAAAAAAGAAAGCCTAGGCTCTGAAACCTCCATTTCACAAAGGGGAAACTGAGACTCTGAAAAGGTAAGTCCTTCGCCCCCAGAGTCATAAAGCCATGAACTGTAAGAGTTGGGATCTGAACTCGGGCAGTGAGATTTCAAAGCCTTCATTCTTCTGATTACTTTCTTATGAACCAACCCCCCTACCCTTACCCCCGGCCCGGCCCCTTCCACAACCTCCATGGAAGCAAAACCTGAGAAAGGGAAGCTGACCTTCCTAAAAGCCAGAGGCCATTTCTGGGGCATCAACTGCACACCCAAACAGGAGCCCTGCAGCGCCACCCCCAGGCACAATGGAGGGAGGCGCGTGGTGCCTCCTGTCTCTCTACAGATGGGAAAAATCTCATGCAAGTGGGAGGGAGGCGCAGAAGGGGACAGGCTGGGTGGAGGGGTGGAGGGAGCCAACAACTGCCCTCATCCCCTCCCTCCTGGCTGCGGAGGGCAGGGGCCTCCAGTCCTCCTCTGCCCAGAGGACATTCCGTCCTCCTGTCCTGTTCTGTTCCAGCCTTGTTTGTCTTCCTGCCCAGAGGGTGGGGGTGGGCGGGCCTCACTGAGCTGGGGGCCCAGACGGAGGGAACAGGGAATGGGAACAGGGACGGGGGTAGGGGTGGGGTTGGCCCCCCACCTCCCGGGCAGCTGGGCTCTACACTCCTCTCTGTGGCCGACTCCTTCTCCCTTCATAGAAGGAGCTAGCTGGTGGCTGCGACAGGACCCTCCCTCTGGCTCCCAGCCTGCTCTTCAGATATTCTGACAGCAAATATGGGTGGGCCTCTCCTGGTCTCTGGCCTTTCCCTGTATTTATTTACATATTTTAATTTTATTATTATTATTAAAGTTTTTATTGAATTTGTTACAATGTTGCTTCTGTTTTCTTGTTTTGGGGTTTTTCTTTGGCCCTGAGGCATGTGGGGTCATAGCTCCCTGACCAGGAATGGAGCCCCTACCGGCTGCATTGGAAGGCGAAGCCTTAACCACTGAACCACCATGGAAGTCCTCGGCCTTTCTCTTTAAACAGAGTTGGGGCTAATTCCTCTGGTTCAGCATTCCAGTGTTGACTTCATGACCTATTAGCTGTGTGACTTTGGACAAGTTGCACGGCCTCCCTGCGCCCAAGAACAGCACAAATACTCATGGGGCTGTTGTGAAGACCAAATGAAGTTACTGTATGTCAAGGGCTTAGAATTGAGGCTGTCAATTGGTCAATGCTATATAAAGGTTTGACTCTTTGCAACCCGATGTACTGCAGCAGAATTCTCCAGGCAAGAATACTGGAGTGAGTTACCATGCCCTTCTCCAGGGGATCTTCCTAACCCAGGGATCGAACCCAGGTCTCCTTCATTGCAGGCAAATTCTTTACTGTCTGAGCCACCAGGGAAGCCCAAGAATACTGGGATGGGTAGCCTATCCCCTTCCCCAGGGGATCTTCCCAACTCAGGCATCGAACCTGGGTCTCTGGCTTGCAGGCAACTTTTATTATTCCCTCTTTGTCCATATCAGGGATGGAAGGCTTAGGAGACTCGTAGGCTCTGGAGAAACCCTTGGGCTTTGGTGGTAACCCCGTGGTGTGGTGTGCGTATGCAATCACACATGTGACTTTTACACAATACTTTGAGAAAAAGACTAAATCATAGTGATACTACTAATAATGATAGCGCTGGTGTATTGAAAACTCATGAGCTTAGAGACCCCATTAACTCCCTTCAACAACCCTAAGCACCTGGAAAAGTGATCTCCCTTTTACAGAGTCAGAAACTGAGTCTCCAAGCAATTGCATTACCAGCCCAAGTCACCAAGCTGGTCATCCCAGGGCCCTCCACAAATGCGCAGCTATGCTCAACGCTTCTGTTAATCCAACCACGCGTTTGCTTTTGCCCAGAATCCTGTCTGACTTGAACAGTTTATTGCCCACTTATGGGGTATTCTGCCTCAAAGGTCTGTCCCATCACCACTCATCAGCTAGATCTGGTGCAGGAGACGGGAAGTAGAACCCTCATTTTCCAGGCTATGAAACTGAGGCTCAGAGAGCAGCCTGCTGGCATAAAGCCACACCAGCCGGGAGGCTGGTGAGGTACAATTTGAACCCTGACTTTGGGGCCTGGGCTTTTACGTGCCATGCCTTGGTGAGCATGCCACCCAAGGGACCCCTGTCCGGCCCCTCGGCCGCCCAGTGGAGCCCCGGCCTTTCTCCTGCCCCCACCCCTGCTGCCTCCGGATTTCCCCAGCTGGCCCCATGCCCAGCCCTGGCCCAGCCCCTTGGCACTCTGCCCAGGTTGAGACGTGCAGCTGGAGCCCTGCCACCCTTCCTCTGTGTTCCAGCAGAGAACAGGGGGTGGAGCCAGACTGGGAGGCCCCAGGGTAAGGCCTGGGATGGGGACTAGGGCCTGGTGCCCCCCCCCACCAGGAGAGGGAGAAGCCCACTTCTTCCCTGCCCTGAAGAACTTGCCCCTGAGAGCAAAGGCACAGAGAAAGTGGGGACACTGCCCCACATTCGGGGCTGCTCCTGGGCCTCTCTCTCCTGACAGTCAACTGGGTGTTGGGGGTCTTGCAAAAAGCAGAGAGGATCTGGGGGCCTTAGGCTGAGCCCATGCAAGGATCCTCTTGGCATTGCCCTGAGGGGGCCTGAAAAGGCCAGAGGCATGGTTTGGGTTGGAGAAGGGACTTGGGGAAGGGGGTGGGGGAGTCTCTCTACTCCTGACTCTGCACATTCCCAAGGACCTGGTAATCCAGTGGGGTGCCTGAACCCCAAGTCCTCTGTTCTCCGGGAAACCTCTGACCTGGGAGACACCCAGGGCCAAATGCCCATCGAGGCTTCCCAAGAATCTCCCTTGCCTGGGGTGGGATGGCAGTTAGCCAGACCTGGAAGAGGGGGAAGCAGTAAGGGAGTATGGGGGCCCACTCACCATCACCCAGACCCTCTTTGGCCCAAATGCCATCCTAGGGGTGCAGGAGGGGATGGAGCGTGGCCGGGATCCGGGTGCAAGTTATGAGTGGGTGGTGCGCAGGCTCAGATGACACCAAAGGAAAGGGCTGTCCTTAGATGGGGAGGTGGGGGAGCGCCCCCAGCTCAGCCAAGAGGGGCCCCCACCCAGCTAGGAGGGGCTGGGCCAGGGCTGGCCCAGAAAGGGTGGGATAGAGTTTCCCTGGCAGGCCCAGAGCCAGAGACTGGAATAGAATTGGTGGGGGAATATAGGTGAGGGGGGGAGGGATGTGAAAACATGGGGGTGTAGACAGATCCAATCAGACCTGTGAAGCCAGGGAGGAGGGAAGGGGGTGAGGCTTCCTGGACGCCTCAGATTGGACGGGAGAAATCAAGGGCTTGAGATACTTTCCGGGGTTCCATGCAAACATGGCCAGACAGGACCCCCTGGCTGTGGACACAGAACACCAGTTCCCTGTGCTGCCCAGCAGATCTGCACCTGTTGGGAAGGGAACACAGAAACCCACTGCCTGCCCGGGATGACCTAGCTGGCCGCTGCGGCAGGGGGCGCGCCCATCACAGCTGCACTGAAGCAGGCACAGCACCCTCTCTGGGGTCTTCCCAAATAAGGCTTGGGTGCCGCTTCCCACTGTCACGGGGACTGGGTGGGGTTGGAGGAGTCAGATAAGAGGCTAGACTTTGGGAAGTGGGTCAGGCTGTTTTCCTATTATTAAAGGGATGACCCTACCTTTCACAAGAATACAAAAAAAGCCCTTGGGAAGGGTCCCCCAGGTGGCTCCTGAAAGGTGACCGCCTCTGCCTATTTCTAGGCAACCCAAGGTTTGGGAAACAGTATCAGGGAGGGTCCAGCTATGGAGGTTCTCTCTTGAATCAATAGCTGACTCCCAATTCTAAGGGACTCCGTTTATCTGGGAAGGCTCAATCCGGGGCTGTCCCCTATCTCCTAGGACCCAGGGGTCTTGTGTCAAAGAACAACCTCAATTCTGGGGGCTTGGAGGCCAAAAAAGTTACTCTGAAGAAGGAAAATGCCTCCCGCAAAAGCCTGGGAACTGCTCAAATGCAACCACCCCAATTCCGTGGGGACCCCGAGTTTCACCCCTAATCAGGGAAGCGAACCCGCAGCAGCAGGAAATCGGGGATCAAGACCCCAAAGTCGCTCCTGGCTAGAGGGGCGTGGCAGCCTAGACTTGGGGGAAATGCCCCCACCTCTGCGATCCCCTAGGGTGGAGGGTGCGGCGGGGATGTGCCTGCAACCGCGCGTCCGAGGGCGCCCTGGGCTTGCACCCGCTCCTTCCCCACCCGGCTCAGGGGTCGCTGGAAGAAGAGCCCCCAGTTCTCATCACTCCTGCCCACGAAGCCCAGTACCTTGCTCGCTGTAGTCCCAGCGCCATGACTCGCCAGTCGCAGCTCCGGAGCCCTTCGAGGCCCCTAGCCCCCTCCCCTGCCCCGCGAGCCCCCTCCTCAGCTCCTCCTCCCGCAGCACGGTTGGCTGCCCCGCGCCCTGCCCGCAGCTCTTATTGGCTGATGGGTCTGTCACTTCCAAGAAAGAGGCGGGACCAGAGACCGAGCCTTAGAACGCCAGGCGTGTGTGTGTGCAGGGGGCGGGTACCGAGGAA
>SJXQ01011972.1:0-11972 GCA_006408695.1 Aepyceros melampus | reverse complement strand
GCCCCAGTTCTACAGTCCCTCCCCTTCTGTACCGCACCGTTCCCTCTCAGTTCCCTGCCCCTTCCTTCCACCCTCTCATCCCTCCACCTCGCCCCCACGCCCCCTGGTCCGCGTTCCTCTGGTCTGGCACCCCTCAGTCCTCAACCCCGCCTCCTTGCCTCTTGAACTCACTTTGCAGGTTCTCGCTGGTGAGTGATTAAGTTTATGTCAGGTAAGTTTTCAAAACTCAATCACACCCACTTTTCAGAAGAGCGGAGACGTGGTAGCTTTCTACCAGTGAAGTAAGTAAGAAGGTAGACAGAGAGTGTTACAGTTGGCTAAGGTGGGTGTTAATCCACTGCAGGTCAATATTCTGGATACAGCTTTGGGCAGAGAAAAAGACACTATAGCAGAAGTCTGTGGATTTTGCTCACCCTAGTATCCCATTCAGTTTTCTTTTGAGGAACTTCTCTCTTCTTTATTTATTTATTAAATACTTTTACTTATTTATTTATTTGGCTGCACCAGGTCTTAGTTGCAGCACATGGTATCTTTAGTTGCAACATACAAACTCTTAGTTGCAGCATGTAGGATATAGTTCCCTGACCAGAGATCAAACCCAAGCCCACATGCATTGGGAGTGCAGAGGTTCAGCCGCTGGACCACCAGGGAAGTCCCTCGGTCTATTTAATTTGAACAGGATTGGCCATAACCCTCCCATCACCAGCTCCAGGGACTGGTGATAGGTTGGTTTAGTCACTAAGTCATGTCAGACTCTTGCAACTCCGTGGACTGTAGCCCACCAGACTCCACTGTCCATGGGATTTCCCAGGCAAGAATACTGAAGAGGGTTGCCGTTTCCTCCTCCAAGGGATCATCTCAACCCAGGGATCAAACCCAGGTCTCCTGCATTGGCAGTTGGATTCTTTACCACTTAGCCACCAGGGACTAGACCTAGCCAGTTTACTCTGTTTCTCAGATCACAGTGATTAGTTCAGGGAAGGTATGTGACCTAACCTAGCCTGGTGACAACCAGCCCTGAGCATTTGCTGCAACTATCATGAAAGATGTTCTCTTTCTCCTGGAGTTGCCAAGCTAGTGGGATGTGAGCCTGGAGTTTACGGGGCTCTGTTGCCAAGAAAGCAGAAATGAAAGTTTGTGAAAGATAGTCTTGACCCTAGCACTTAGGTGCCTGGATCTGGCCACACCTGGACACCATTTTAATCATGGAACCATTATGGGGTTTTTGGTGGTTACTGTTGTTGTTAAATATTGTTTTATTTATTTACTCTGTGCTTAGATTAGTTGAGTTGATGTCAGCTGCTTACCCTCCAAAGAAGCTTGATAAACTGAGGGACTATGTCCTAAACCTCAGGAGAGAGATGTGTGAATGAGAGGCCAAATCTAGAAAAGACTTCAGGAGAAGCAGTGTCCTATTCAGCGGAGCAGGGGTTAGCCAACTCACAGCAGAAGGCCAATCGGAGGACTTACGGTGTCCAAGGAAAACTAGCATATGTTAAACCAAAATTAAAACAGGACTAAAACTTATATACATAGACGTGCCAGGCATCTATGATCTAAGTGAAGAAGTCGCTCAGTCGTGCGCAACTCTTTTAAGACCCCATGGACTGTAGCCCACCAGGCTCCTCCGTCTCTGGGATTCTCCAGGCAGGAATACTGGAGTGGGTTGCCATTTCCTTCTCCAGGAGATCATCTATGATCTAGGTTCACATTAAACTTCACTTGATTGTTCCTGGCAGCAAATGCAATACAGGAAATGTGTTTGTTGAAATAGTTTCTAATTTTTGCTGAAAGGATATATTTGGGGGACTTCCCTGGTGGTCCGGTGGCTAAGACTCTGTGCTCCCAAAGCAGGGGTCCCGAGTTCAATCCCTGGTCAGGGAACGAAATCCTATATGCTGCAAATAAGGTTTCACATGCTGCAATAAGAAGATCCTGCATGCCACAACTTAGATCAAAGATCCCATATGCTGCAACTAAGATATGATGTAGTCAAATAAATTGATTAATTTTTTAAAAAGGAGCGAACTTTTTTTTTTTGCCTAGCTGCATGGCTTATGGGATCGAGCCTACCTAGTTCACTGACCAGGGATCAAACCCAGGCCCCTGGCAAGGGAAGCTGAAATGATCTGATGCTTCCTCACTCACCTGCCTGGTGGTTGATGCTGCCTGTCAGCTAGAACCTCCCCTGGGGACTGTGGCTAGAGCGTCTACATGTGGTCCTTCCATGTGGCTGCTTGGGCTTCCTCCCATCATGGCCACCAAGTCCCAGTGGAGAGAAAGAGTGAGTGAGAACACACGCAGAAGCTGTGTCTCCTTTATGACCTAGCCTTGGGAGTAATGCAGCATCCCTTCCCTCTCATTCCTCCCGTCAAGGCAATCACAAAATACTGCCCAGTGGAGGAAAAGAGACTCCACATCTCGATGGGAAAGATCAAGCTTCCACAGGGAAGAACATGTGGAACTGGAAACATTACTGCAGCTATTTTGGGGAAATATCTGCCACACTTTTTACAGAACGTTACCTTGGAGTTCTGCCTACAAGCAGTGCCATGGAGGTGGAGTCTTAGGCTTTCGGATATTGGAGGAAAAAAATGCTTATTTTATCAACGGGGAAATAGGGTTCAGCAACAAAACCCCAGAACCATGAACATACCCAGTCTGATGAGTCAGCATTCCTGGCTCCTGTTTTCTGTGCATCTGCTTGGGCATTTTACTTGCTGGCGTTCACTTCTGTATGACTCACTCTCCCTGCTGTCGGAGACTAGGGGGAATAGCTCCTAACTGTTCTACAGCCGCCACCTCTTGTGATCTAATTCTTTTTTTAAAAATTTTAAACATATTTATTTGGCTGCACCTGGTCTTAGTTGTGGCAGGTGTGATCTAGTTCCCTGACCAGGGATCAGACTCGGGCCCCCTGCATTAGGAGCTCTGAGTCTTAACTGCCAGACTACCAGGGATGTCCCATCTTGTGATTTGATTTTATCTCAGCTGTCCCCTTCCCTGACTCTGACTCTTAATAATATGGGCTTATAAAGATCAGCTGGCATTCCTGGAACACTGCCAGAGCAGAAAATCCCTCCGAACTTGAGCCGAGCCAACCTGGAACCAGACGATGGATTAAATAGGACGAGTGCTAAGTGTTATGCACGGGCTCTATGCCAAGTGCAATTCCTGCTCTTACTGGAACATCAGGACAGCTCCATTAGGTGGACTCCATTATTTTCCTGCTCATCAGTGGTTACGGTCCATGGTTCTACAGCCAGCCTGCTTGGGTTCAAATTTTCACTCCATCACTTGCCAGCTGTGTGAGCTTGGGCATGTTGCTTAGCTTCTCCGTGACTGAGTCATTTCTGTAAAATGCTTTTAGTTTAAAAAAAAAAACAACAACCCTGAAGTAGATCAGACTATTGTTTCCAAATCTTCACTCTCCTGCCAGTCAAGGGGCTCCATTCTGGAGGGTGAGCAGGCGTAGCTCAGACAGGCATGGTCACTACGTGTCCACATGCATACATGTCCATGTGCGTTTTGATGTCACACACATCAGTGTCATGTAACAGGCTGCCATTAACACACAAGTCAGTAGCAACACATGGATTCTGACAAATGCACGTGCTAGCACGTACCGTGATCGAGATCTATGTCTTGGTCTTGTTGTTTAGCCGCTAAGTTGTGTCCTACGACTCTTTTGCCACCCCATGGACTGCAGCCCGCCAGGCTCCTCTGTCCATGGCATTTCCCAGGCAAGAATGTTGGAGTGGGTTGCCAGTTCCTTCACCAGGGGATCTCCCTAACCCTGGGATGGAAACCGAGTCTCTTGCGTTGGCAGGCGGATTCTTTACAGCTGAGCCACCAGGGAATCCGTCTTGGCCTTAGGCATACCTTGCTGTTAGCCTGCTTGTTGCTGTTGGCACGTGGATGTGTGCTGATGCATACACAGATAAGTGACGCATGTGGGTATCCGGGTTCTGTAACAACACCTGTCATCCATAAGACATGCGAAACTCACACGCATGACTACGAGCACACACATCTAAAAATCTCTTGCATCACATGGTTCTCTGTGAAGACTCTGATGTGTATGTTGGGTAAATGCGGGAAACCACCCCGCCACGGGGATGATAGGTACAGAGACCCAAGTCCCCCTGCACGAGTGCTCAGCACTTTGGCGCGCCCTGCAGTGAAACCTCTCGTTAGACTCTAGAGGCCAGGATGCCCCTCCCCAGTTCTCGAAGTCCCCCTGCTCCCTGGTACAGCCCTCCTTCGCGCTCCAGTGAGCAAGTCTCAGCACTTGGAGCCATCCTAGGAAATGTGTGTAAATCTGTAAGTCTTCTGACATCTGGTGGCCCGGGAATCCAGGTTGTTGCGATGCACTGTGCAGCCCGGACCAGAAGGGGTTTCCTGGGTTCCTGCTCGAATGGGGTGCAAGAAGAATCTTAACGACTGTCTTAGGCTACAGAGGCTCCCATTTTTACCTATAGCCAGCAAGAATTTTGCATATATATTAAAATCTATCAACAACCTCAGATATGTAGATGATGCCATTCTAATGGCAGAAAGCGAAAAGGACCTGAAGAGCCTCTTGATGAGGGTGAAATGGGAGAGTGAAAAATCTAGCTGAAAACTCAGCATTCTGGAAACAAAGATCATGGCATTCTCTCCCATCACTTCATGGCAAATAGAAGGGGGAAAGTGGAAACAATGACAAGTTTTCTTCTCTTGGGCTCCAAAATCACTGTGGACGGTGACTGCGGTTGTGAAATTAAAAGATGCTTGCTCCTTGGAAGGAAAGCTGTGACAAACCTAGACAGTTTATTAAAAAGCAGAGGCTTCACTTTGCAGACAATGGTTTGTATAGTCAAAGGTATGGTTTTTCCAATAGTCATGTACATATGTGAGAGTTGGACCTATTTTGGGGGGCTCCCAAATCACTGCAGATGGTGACTGCAGCCATGAAATTGAGACGCTTCATCCTTGGAAGAAAAGTTATGACCAACCTAGACAGCATATTAAAAAGCAGAGATATTACTTTGCCAACCAAGGTCTGTCTAGTCAAAGCTATGGTTTTTCCAGTAGTCATGTATGGATGTGAGAGTTGGACTATAAAGAAGCTGAGTGCCAAAGAATTGATGCTTTTGAACTGTGGTGCTAGAGAAGACTTGAAGGTCCCTTGGACTGCAAGGAGATCCAACCAGTCCATCCTAAAGGAAATCAGTCTTGAATATTCATTGGAAGGACTGATTCTGAAGTTGAAAATCCAATACTTTGACCACCTGATGCGAAGAACTGACTCATTTGAAAAGACCCTGCTGCTGGGAAAGACTGAAGGCAGGAGGAGAGGGGTCAACAGAGGATGAGATGGCTGGATGGCATCACTGACTCCATGGAGTAAACTCCGGGAGTTGGTGATGGACAGGGAGGCCTGGAGTGCTGCAGCCCATGGGGTCACAAAAAGTCGGACACGACTGAGCGACTGAACTGAATTGAATATGCTCATCATATTAGAGAATCATACCACTGACATTCCCCGTCTTTAGGGTATTTGAGTGCCAGACAAATTAGCCAATTGCTCTGTTTTTTCATCTCTCTTAATAGATATATGAATGTTTTCATTTAGCCCTTATTTCAAAATATCGTATTTGACTGGATCTTGTCTTATTCACTTTAAATCTAAACTTATTAGTCATCAAAAGCAGGGACATCCGGCCCTGTAATGTCTGAGAACGTCGACCTAGTGGATCACTTCCTATTTATCATAAATTACAGACTCACTATCAGTCGTCCACAATTCTGCGATCCAAAGAGCTCTGAAAAGGAGAGCATGCCATTGAGTCCACTTGACCGCAAAGGCTGACCCCACACGGGCTACTTTGGTGATCTATATTTATCCCACTGTGGTGTAAACAGCCCACATTTCACTGTGGGAATATTGATCTGTTTGCTTCCAGGAGTCACCTTGAACCCAGGTAGGCTGACCTCATACATGTCACGTATACAAACCACCTTTCTAAAAATCAAACACCTCCTTCATTCTTAAATACACATGCTTAGTAAAGGACTGTTGAGCTTATTTTTCTTTGGGTTCTTTTCTAAACTACAGATAATATCTTGCCATCATTTCTAAATTAATTTATTTTTGGTTGCGCTGGGGTCTTTGTTTCTGGGCGGGCTTTCCCTAGTTGCGGAGCACAGGTTCTAGGTGGACGAGTTTCGGTAGTTGCAGCATGTGGGCGCAGGAGCTTCGGCTCTCAGGCTCTGGAGCATGGGCTTTGTAGTTGTGGTGCATGGGCTTAAATGCTCCACGACACGTGGGATCTTCCTGCACCAGAGATTGAACCCGGATCCCTGGCATTGGCAGGCAGCTTCTTATCCAGTGCACCACCAGGGAAGTCCTACCATAATTTTTAGAGATTATAGGTACAGATGAGTTAGTCTGTGCATGAATTTCATTTCCTGGTAACAAAGGGAATATATTTTAAAATCTATTATTTTTAAAGGGCGTACTGGATTGAATAGATTTTATATCTATTATTACAGTCAATTGAAATTATTTTATCACTAAGACAGTGATTCCCAAAGCATGGTCTGCAGAACCCTGGGAGTCTCTGAGCTCCTTTCATGAGCTCTGTAGGATCAAAACTACTTGCATCAGAATACTAAGATGTGTTACTCTTTAAAAATTTATTTGGCTGTGCCAGGTCTTAGCAGCATGTGGGAGTCTAGTTGCCTGACCAGAGTTCAAACCCAGGTCCCCTGTATTGGGAGTGTGGAGCCTTAGCCACTGGATCACCAGGGAGACCCCTGGCCTTATGCTACTTCCCACTATAAGGTAAAGTTTTCCAGAGGCTATGTGATACTTGTGGAGAAGGCAATGGCACCCCACTCCAGTACTCTTGCCTGGAAAATCCCATGGACGGAGGAGCCTGGTGGGCTGCAGTCCATGGGGTCGCTAAGAGTCGGACACGACTGAGCGACTTCCCTTTCACTCTTCACTTTCATGCATTGGAGAAGGAAATGGCAACCCACTCCAGTGTTCTTGCCTGGAGAATCCCAGGGATGGGAGAGCCTGATGGGCTTCCATCTATGGGGTCACACAGAGTCGGACACGACTGAAGTGACTTAGTAGTAGTAGTAGTAGTAATGTGATACTTGATATGTCATTGCTCTGATATTAACAAGCAGTGTATTTATCACTGCTACTTTCCAATCAATAAATACATCTTTTAAAAGTTATCAGTTTAGGGGCTTCCCTGGTCACCCAGTGACTGCGACTCCATGCTCCCAGTGCAGTACAGGGGGCCCAGGTCCAACTCCTGGTTGGGGAACTAGATCCCAGTTGCCACAACTGAGACCCAGTACAGCCAAATAAGAATTTTTAAGAATGATCAGTTTAGATTCATTTATGGTAAATTGGAAAAGCTGTCCTTTAGTGTGGTGGTGCCAGCTCTTACTGGCTTGGGAGAGTGAATTGTTTAATTTCTGATCATATGTGCCAATTGTTAAATCTTTGGCAGCATGAAATGGGTCATGGTTTGGAGGATTTACACCACAGAGACATAATATCACGGATTTTTTTTTTCAGAGAGCTGGATGAACATCTTACCATATTGTATATTACCCACACCAACAAAGACTCTTCAGGATCCTGGAGATTTCCCAGGCAATCCAGTGGTTAAGATTCCCATGCTCCCAATTCAGGGGGCACCCATTTTATCCCTGGTCAGGGAACTAAAATCCTGCATATTGCCCAGTGTGGCTAAAATAAAGAAATAAAGAGATGTTATAAAAATGATTCTTCTTTCCTCAATAATTTTTAAGAATATGAAGCTGTTCTGAGACCAAATCATATCAGAACCAGTCCGCTATCTAAACGAAAAAGCAATCAAGCCCTAATCTAAGCCTGACGCGCCCCCTGGTGGATGTGATGATATACACACTCAAACATACACACCTAAAAAGTGTGTGTGTGTGTGTCTGCTTGGTTGTGAAATAGCAAAGTACAGGTAACGATCACACTGGTTACGTATTTTAACACTTTCCGTTTACTTTTATAACTTTATTATTTCTGGATGTTCTGGGTCTTCCTTGTGGTGCGCGTGCTTCTCACTGCTGTGGCTTCTCTTGTAGAGCACGCGCTGTAGGGGGCACGGGTTTCAGTGGTTGCAGCCGGTGAGCTTAGTCGTTTCAGCTCCCAGGCTCAGCAGTTGTGGCCCCCTGGCTTAGTTGCCCAGTGGCATGTGGGATCTTCCTGGACCAGAGATCCCACTCATGGTCCCTGCATTGGCAGGCTGATTCTTAACCGCTGGACCACCAGGGAAATTCAGTCTTCACTCTTACAGGCCAATTATTTTGTAGAACATCCCTCGATTTGGGGTTGTCTGATGTTTGCTCATCATTGGCTCCAGGATATGTATCTCTGGTAGGAACACTACAGAAAGGATTCAGTTTTCTTATTGTGTCCTTTCCTGGGACACGTGATTCTGATTTGTATCATTATTGATGAAATTAACTTTGATTACTTTTAATGATTTGAGCCTGTCAATATCTCTTGTTCTTGTATTGTTTAGTCGCTAAGTTGTGTCTGACTCTTTTGTGACCCCATGGGCGGTAGCCCACCAGGCTCCTTTGTCCACGGGATTTCCCAGGCAAGAATACTGGAGTGGGTTGCCACTTCCTTCTCCAGGGGATCTTCCTGACCTGGGGATGGAACCTGTGTCTTCTGCATTGACAGGCGGAGTCTTTACTGCTGAGCCACCAGGGAAGCCCCCAGGAAGAATACTTGCGTACAATAGAGGCACTTTTCCCCCTGTGATCTGTGCTTCCACCAGGTGGCGCATAGCATTCCTTCAAGTTACAATGTCGACAGCCATTCATCGCCGGTTACTGCTTAGATCCATTCATCCACGAGTCACAAAAATAGTAATCATGTAATCCTGCCCTTTATCCCAACCTTTTTTTGTTTGGATCACTTCTATGAATAAAAAAATTCTTTCTCCACTAACTGTATGTCCTGAGGTCCAGGTCTTATGTGAAAGGCAAAATAAATACTTGATTTGGGGGCGGGGGACCAATTTTCATAATACTGATGTGGTTCCCTGATCCTGTAACAGGAAGAGGGCTTGTCCTTTTCTTTCCTGTCCATAGAGGGAAAAAATGTTAGAAGACAAAGTTCAACTGAGTTCATTTTAAAGATCTTTTTGGTTTTATTCAAATACTCATGAGTTGGGTAGTATCCAGTTTAGCAGATGGAGAGGGGTACCAGGTGCTGTCATAAATCCTGTCTGTTCCCATAACAGGCACAAGTCCTTTACACCCCAAAGGCATAAAGGCTGTCAGTATAGATGTTAACCTTCATTCCTCCGCCCTGGGCAATTCAAGTGAAAGTCGTTCATTCACCTTTCTGAACTCGCTTAGCAGGACCTACTATGGGGCTTCCCTGGTGGCACAGTGGTAAAGAATCCACCAGCCAGTGCAGGAGACACTGGTTCAATCCCTGGGTTGGGAAGATTCCCTGGAGAAGGAAATGGCAACCCACTCCAGTATCCTTGACTGGAGAATACTTTTAAAAGTTATCAGTTTAGGGGCTTCCCTGGTCACCCAGTGACTGCGACTCCATGCTCCCAGTGCAGTACAGGGGGCCCAGGTCCAACTCCTGGTTGGGGAACTAGATCCCAGTTGCCACAACTGAGACCCAGTACAGCCAAATAAGAATTTTTAAGAATGATCAGTTTAGATTCATTTATGGTAAATTGGAAAAGCTGTCCTTTAGTGTGGTGGTGCCAGCTCTTACTGGCTTGGGAGAGTGAATTGTTTAATTTCTGATCATATGTGCCAATTGTTAAATCTTTGGCAGCATGAAATGGGTCATGGTTTGGAGGATTTACACCACAGAGACATAATATCACGGATTTTTTTTTTCAGAGAGCTGGATGAACATCTTACCATATTGTATATTACCCACACCAACAAAGACTCTTCAGGATCCTGGAGATTTCCCAGGCAATCCAGTGGTTAAGATTCCCATGCTCCCAATTCAGGGGGCACCCATTTTATCCCTGGTCAGGGAACTAAAATCCTGCATATTGCCCAGTGTGGCTAAAATAAAGAAATAAAGAGATGTTATAAAAATGATTCTTCTTTCCTCAATAATTTTTAAGAATATGAAGCTGTTCTGAGACCAAATCATATCAGAACCAGTCCGCTATCTAAACGAAAAAGCAATCAAGCCCTAATCTAAGCCTGACGCGCCCCCTGGTGGATGTGATGATATACACACTCAAACATACACACCTAAAAAGTGTGTGTGTGTGTGTCTGCTTGGTTGTGAAATAGCAAAGTACAGGTAACGATCACACTGGTTACGTATTTTAACACTTTCCGTTTACTTTTATAACTTTATTATTTCTGGATGTTCTGGGTCTTCCTTGTGGTGCGCGTGCTTCTCACTGCTGTGGCTTCTCTTGTAGAGCACGCGCTGTAGGGGGCACGGGTTTCAGTGGTTGAGCCGGTGAGCTTAGTCGTTTCAGCTCCCAGGCTCAGCAGTTGTGGCCCCCTGGCTTAGTTGCCCAGTGGCATGTGGGATCTTCCTGGACCAGAGATCCCACTCATGGTCCCTGCATTGGCAGGCTGATTCTTAACCGCTGGACCACCAGGGAAATTCAGTCTTCACTCTTACAGGCCAATTATTTTGTAGAACATCCCTCGATTTGGGGTTGTCTGATGTTTGCTCATCATTGGCTCCAGGATATGTATCTCTGGTAGGAACACTACAGAAAGGATTCAGTTTTCTTATTGTGTCCTTTCCTGGGACACGTGATTCTGATTTGTATCATTATTGATGAAATTAACTTTGATTACTTTTAATGATTTGAGCCTGTCAATATCTCTTGTTCTTGTATTGTTTAGTCGCTAAGTTGTGTCTGACTCTTTTGTGACCCCATGGGCGGTAGCCCACCAGGCTCCTTTGTCCACGGGATTTCCCAGGCAAGAATACTGGAGTGGGTTGCCACTTCCTTCTCCAGGGGATCTTCCTGACCTGGGGATGGAACCTGTGTCTTCTGCATTGACAGGCGGAGTCTTTACTGCTGAGCCACCAGGGAAGCCCCCAGGAAGAATACTTGCGTACAATAGAGGCACTTTTCCCCCTGTGATCTGTGCTTCCACCAGGTGGCGCATAGCATTCCTTCAAGTTACAATGTCGACAGCCATTCATCGCCGGTTACTGCTTAGATCCATTCATCCACGAGTCACAAAAATAGTAATCATGTAATCCTGCCCTTTATCCCAACCTTTTTTTGTTTGGATCACTTCTATGAATAAAAAAATTCTTTCTCCACTAACTGTATGTCCTGAGGTCCAGGTCTTATGTGAAAGGCAAAATAAATACTTGATTTGGGGGCGGGGGACCAATTTTCATAATACTGATGTGGTTCCCTGATCCTGTAACAGGAAGAGGGCTTGTCCTTTTCTTTCCTGTCCATAGAGGGAAAAAATGTTAGAAGACAAAGTTCAACTGAGTTCATTTAAAGATCTTTTTGGTTTTATTCAAATACTCATGAGTTGGGTAGTATCCAGTTTAGCAGATGGAGAGGGGTACCAGGTGCTGTCATAAATCCTGTCTGTTCCCATAACAGGCACAAGTCCTTTACACCCCAAAGGCATAAAGGCTGTCAGTATAGATGTTAACCTTCATTCCTCCGCCCTGGGCAATTCAAGTGAAAGTCGTTCATTCACCTTTCTGAACTCGCTTAGCAGGACCTACTATGGGGCTTCCCTGGTGGCACAGTGGTAAAGAATCCACCAGCCAGTGCAGGAGACACTGGTTCAATCCCTGGGTTGGGAAGATTCCCTGGAGAAGGAAATGGCAACCCACTCCAGTATCCTTGACTGGAGAATCCCATGAACAGAGGAGCCTGGCAGGCTACAGTCCATGGGGTTGCAAAAGAGTCAGACATGACTGAGCGACTGAGCAC
>SJXQ01011971.1:0-112043 GCA_006408695.1 Aepyceros melampus | reverse complement strand
TCATGTCGATGTGTAGCAAAACGAATACAGTATTGTAAAGCAAAACAAACTAAAAAATAAAAATTAATTAAAAAAAATATCATACAGAGTAGTTTCAGTGCCCTAAAAATCCTCTGTGCCCTGCTTCATTTCTCCATCTTGCCCTGCCCAACTCTAGCAAGCTTTGAATTTTCTGCTGCTACTGCTGCTAAGTCACTTCAGTTGTGTCCAACTCCGTGTGACCCAGTAGACTGCAGCCCACCAGCCCCTCCACCCCCATCCTTGGGATTCTCCCGGCAAGAACACTGGAGTGGGTTGCCATTTCCTTCTCCAATGCATGAAAGTGAAAAGTGAAAGGGAAGTCGCTCAGTCGTGTCCGACTTCTAGAGTCCCCAATGACTGCAGCCTACCAGGCTCCTCCATCCATGAGATTTTCCAGGCAAGAGTACTGGAGTAGGGTGCCATTGCCTTCTCTGTTGATTTTTCTACTGTCTCCATTTTTTCAGCATCTCCAGAAGGTGATATAGTGGAATTGCATAACATTTGCCTTTTCAGGTTGGCTTCTTTTACTTGGAGATATGCATTTACACTTTCACTATGTTTTTTCCTGGCTTGATACCTCATTTCTTTTTATTACTGAATAATATTCCATCATCTGGATGTGCCACAGTTTATTATTCCATTCACCTACTGAAGAACAGCTTTGCTGCTTCAAGTTTTGGCAGCTATGAATAAATCTACTATGAATATGAAGTTCATTTCTTCTCAATCAAAGTTGCATTTTAGAAAGCTTACTCTGAAACAATGTGGAAAATATGGTGAGGGACAAGAAAAGATTGGGTAGAATTTTTCTCAATTAATTTCTCTCTTACTGTTCCAGGACAAGTTGTCCATAATAAGTAGGTATGTAGAAAAAGCATTTCCAACACAGTGATTGCTAGCATACGTGAAGCAATTTAAATGATTTGACTGAGTAGTAAAGTATTTTAAAAACATACCAATCAGTCTATTGGAGTTTGACTCAGTGACTTGGCCACAACACACCTGAACCTTGTTTGACCTTTTCTTTAATTGCTTAGTGGATATAAGGAATTTAAAAGGAAGAATGTGTTCTCTTTTATGACACATAATTGTATATCTGAGTAAAATGATTAGTAGAGGCTTCACCAATGTTCTGGGTGGTGTCATATTATGGGAAGATGGATTTACTTTGATTAATGGATATAAAAAGTCTCAAGAAAATCTAGGTGTTGGCTTATGAGATCAAATACCTGATGAGACTAGTTGTTATTTATTCTGTAGACAGCAAAGATAGGAAAATGCAGCTATTTCTTTTGCTCGTTTTGAAGTTTCATTTTCAGTGAATAAATAAAGTCTATGTGTTTCTTAACTTTCATTAAAATTGATTAAGAAACTGTCACGTGGGAGGTAAAATTAGAGAATAGGAGTTTAGGCTGTGGAATTTGACTACTTAGGATCAACTCCTAGAGTCACGAATTGTGACTTCTGTAAAGGCGCTTAAATACTATGACCTCATTTCTTCCTTTACAAAGTAGGAATGATATTTCCAGTACTTTTTAAAGGGTTCTTTTGAAAATTAATAGAAATAATATCTTAAAATCCTTAACTAAAACTGATATATAATATGTGGTCAATAAATACTATGTAAACATTAACAAAATTAAGAGCTTACTTTAAGGCATTGTGCAGAAATAGAATGATGAAATACTATACAACTTCCTCAGGGAGTTTGCAATTTGCAATCTATTTGGAATGGCAGATCTGTTAAGAGCTAGCACTTATAACCCAACCAGAATGAAATAAATGTTGTGTTATTTTTACAAGATGAGGGGAAGCTAGAGTGGTGAAGGCTCCCTGGGAGGATGAGAAGCTTCAGTCAAGGACAGCATTTGATCTGAACCTTGGAAGAAGATGAGGAGTGTCATAAATGAAGAAGCAGAGAATGACCCAGACGTGGATCCAGAAAGGGTTTAGAGATGGGATCTCTTGAGCTTATAGATAGAAAAGGTAGGGGTGATGGAGAAAGAAGTGTTCGGAAAGGCAAAAAAGAGTAGATTATAAAGGGCTCTGGATGCCAAGAGGAGCGGTGGGTTTGGTTCTAATTATTTTCAATACTTAAAAATTTTTTCATATCAGTGTTCTGAAAAAACCATCTTGGAAGAGAATGCATGCAAAGTTTTACTTCCTTTCCTTTGGAAAAAAGCCCCCACCCTTGTAAATCATTAATGGCCCATTTAAAAAGGAGATTATAGTTGTGAGAGTTACTATTTTTCTGTTCAGCAGAGAAATAAAAAGAAGCGTATTGAATTATGTGAAATGTGAATTGGTCTCTGTGCTCCAGTACTTATCTAGGACAGATTTATAAATATAAAATGATATAAATGACCATCATTCAGCTCCTTTAATGTTAAAAAAAAAACGCTTTTAATGTTAAACCAAGGGTACTGAAAGAGAAAGTTTTAGGGAAAAACAGCTGTAGTCTGGAAATCTTAAGGTTATTCTTATTTTCATCTGTGTTCACTTATGTCTAACCAGTATTTGAAACTTTGTAGCTTTCTGCCTACTCTGCCAGTTCTTATAATACTTGACGAATTGAGAATTTACATACTCATTTATTTGTCCCTAAATACATTTTATAGGAACAGTGAGATCTTAAATGGTTTTATAACTTTTCATTGCATAGTTCATTGTGGAAGAACTAAAATTCAAATAATTAATTTTCAAGAAATGTTTAATTAGTTCTAAAAATCCAGGCAAGAATACTGGAGTGGGTTGCCATTTCCTTCTCCAGGGGATCTTCCCGACCCAGGGATCGAACCCAGGTCTCCTGCATTGCAGGCAGACACTTTAACCTCTGAGCCACCAGGGAAACCCAAAATATATTTTATAAGGAACAGTGAAGTCTTAAATTGTTTTATCACTTTTCATTGCATAGTTCATTGTGGAAGAACTAAAATTCAGATAATTAATTTTCAAGAAATGTTTAATTAGTTCTAAAAATGACAGAAGATTGTTTTCCTCAAAAGTTTAATCCAATGTTTCCTGGAATAATACTGGGGAGTAGTGTGGGAGAAGATGACAAGAAATTGTTTCAAATTCTAGGTTAGGCAAGCAATCCTCTAATTAGTAGACTGTAGTGGAAGGAAAAATCATCCAAAAAATAAAACATGAAAACCAACTCTTTCAGTGTTCCAAGGATAGTTAATTCTTTTAGAGAGGTTTACTTATATCTTGACTGGGAATTATTTAAATTGTCTATGAAATATTCAAGTTATTATTGAAAGGAAAAACCAAAATAAAAACTTCTTCCTTCAAAAGCTTTGTAGAGGAAAGTTTGGAAGCACTCACAATTTTATTGTTCACTGTTACCTATTCCTTCCCGATTTCAGAGTCCAGATTGGCTTTAGGAGTTTTCTACTGTGGTATTTTTTTCAGGCTTACTTTCCAAAGGAATTTTGTTGTTTTATCAAAACTAAGCTGAGCCATTTCCTTAGCAATCTGATAAATGATTGCCAGTTTGAATCTAGTGTTTATTCATTTGTTCATTTAGTATTTATTGATTTCTGTGAATGTATTTATCATCATCTATCATAGATACTTTTTCACTTGCTTAAAAGGAAGCGTGAAAATAATAAAGACTTTAGAGTTCAAAGTTCTGAGGTGAAATTCTGAGTTTACCTTTAACTGCTTGGATGTCTCAGCTAAATTCACGTAACTTCCCTGAACTTCAGTTCTCTCATCTGTAGAAGTGAAGTGAAAGTGGCTCAGTCATGTCCGACTCTTTGCGACCCCATGGACTGTATAGTCCTGGAATTCTCCAGGCTGGAATACTGGAATAGGTAGCCTATCCCTTTTTTAGCTGATCTTCCTGACCTGGGAATTGAACCAGGTCTTCAGCATTGCAGGCTGATTTTTAACCAACTGAGCTATGAGGGACTCATCTGTAGAATGGTGTGAGAAAAATTCCCACCACACGGGGTTTCTGTGAATACCGTAAAGGAGAGTTGCAAACTGTAAACTGCAACATGAATGATATTTTTAAAAATTAATAACTCCTGCTGAGGGAACACTTGACCAGAACAAGATACCTTTTGATTGTGTATGTTTCAGGCACATAGGCAGGCAGATGCAGGATAGACTGGGATGTGTGGCAGATGGGTGTGCTCTAAAGATGGCTGCAGTAATACTCCAACCCTGTGTGTTCTTCTTGCAATGTGATCTTGACACACCTCCCATTGACAGATGTGGTCTGTGTCTCCTGTTGGACATGGAGATGTTGTGACTACCTCAACCAAGCAAGTATGGCAAGACTGACATGATATGACTTCTCAGGTTAGATTATGCAATGCCATGCACATCTATCTTGCTTTCTTGGGATGCTCACATTTGGAACCCAGCCTCACTGCTGTGAGGTAGCCCCTGTTTGCACACATGGAGAAGCCACATGTAGGTATACTAGTGGACAGACTAGCTGAGGTCCCAAATGACAGCCAGTATCAACCAGCAGTGACTGAAGAGGCCTCCAGATGATTCCAGCCTTCCTTGGGCCTTTGAGTCTCCTCAGAGAGTAGAGATATAACATCTATGCTGTGCCCTCTCCAAATATCTAACCTCTCATGATCCTTGAGCAGAGTAAAATAATTGTTTCATATTGTCAAGTTTTGAGGTGATTTGTTACACAGCAATAGCTAACAAATAGCCTTAAAAATAGCTGTGAATAGAAGAAAAGTGAAGGCAAAGGAGCAAAGGAAAGATATAAGCACCTGAATGCAGAGTTCCAAAGAAGAACAAGGAGAGATAAAAAAGCCTTCCTCAGCAATCAACAGAAATAGAAGAAAACAACAGAATGGGAGACTAGAGATCTCTTCAAGAAAATTAGAGATACCAAGGGAACATTTCATGCAAAGATGGGCTCAATAAAGGACAGAAATGGTATGGACCTAACAGAAGCAGAAGATATTAAGAAGAGGTGGCAAGAATACACAGAGGAACTGTACAAAAAAGAGCTTCATGACCAAGATAATCATGATGGTGTGATCACTCACCTAGAGCCAGACATCCTGGAATAAGAAGTCAAGTGGGCCTTAGGAAGATCACTATGAACAAAGCTGTGGAGGTGATGGAATTCCAGCTGAGCTATTTCAAATCCTGAAAGATGATGCTGTGAAAGTGCTGCACTCAATATGCCAGCAAATTTGGAAAACTCAGCAGTGGCCACAGGACTGGAAAAGATCAGTTTTCATTCCAATTCCAAAGAAAGGCAATGCCAAAGAATGCTCAAACTACTGCACAACTGCACTCATCTCACATGCTAGTAAAGTAATGCTCAAAATTCTCCAAGCCAGGCTTCAACAGTATGTGAACCATGAACTTTCAGATGTTCAAGCTGGATTTAGAAAAGGCAGAGGAACCAGAGATCAAATTGCCAACATCTGTTGGGTCATTGAAAAAGCAAGAGAGTTCCAGAAAGACATCTATTTCTGCTTTATTGACTATACCAAAGCCTTTGACTGTGTGGACCATGACTAACTTTGGAAAATTCTTAAAGAGTTGGGAATACCAGACCACCTAACCTGCCTCTTGAGAAATCTGTATGCAGGTCAGGAAGCAACAGTTAGAACTGGACATGGAACAACAGACTGGTTCCAAATAGGAAAAGGAGTACGTCAAGGCTGTATATTGTCACCCTGCTTATGTAACTTCTATGCAGAGTACATCATGACAAACGCTGTACTGGAAGAAACACAAGCTGGAATCAAGATTGCCAGGAGAAATATCAATAACCTCAGATATGCAGATGACACCATCCTTATGGCAGAAAGTGAAGAAGAACTAAAAAGCCTCTTGATGAGAGTGAAAGAGGAGAGTAAAAAAGTTGGCTTGAGGCTCAACATTCAGAAAATGAAGATCATGGCATCTGGTCCCATCACTTCATGGCAAATAGATGGGAAGACAGTGGAAACAGTGACAGAATTTATTTTTTTGGGCTCCAAAATCTCCACAGATGGTGACTGCAGCCATGAAATTAAAAGATGCTTGCTTCTTGGAAGAAGAGTATGACCAACCTAGACAGCATATTAAAAAGCAGAGACATTACTTTGCCAACAAAGGTATGTCCTATCCAAGCTATGGTTTTCCAGTGGTGATGTATGGATGTGAGAACTGGACTATAAAGAAAGCTGAGCACCGAAGAATTGATGCTTTTGAACTGTGGTGTTGGAGAAGACTCGAGAGTCCCTTGGACTGCAAGGAGATCCAGCCAGTCCATCCTAAAGGAAATCAATGTTGAATATTCATTGGAAGGACTAATGCTGAAGCTGAAACTCCAATACTTTGGCCACGTGATGTGAAGAACTGACTCCTTGGAAAAGACCTTGATGCTGGGAAAGACTGAAGGCAGGAGGAGAAGGGGACCACAGAGGATCAGATGGCTGGATGGCATCACTGACTCAATGGACATGAGTTTGAGTAACTTCCAGGAGTTGTTGATGGACAGGGAGGCCTGGGGTGCTTCAGTTCATGGGGTCACAAAGAGTCAGACATGACTGAGCGACTGAACTGACTGAGCTGAACTGAATAGCTAATCAGGACAAGATAAATCAGAAGGTTTATCTATTCTAAACTTATTCTTAATATTTTAATATGATTGTAAAGAAAATTTAAACTGCCTTACCTCTTTAATTTTAATAGGTCTACCTACCAAGCTATAGGTATTACTTGCTGGAACTCCAGAGTGGAACAGAGATTTAAAAATATTGGAGTTCTTATCTTTTCTCAAGTGGGACCAGATATAACGGTGGTAGTTGCCAATAGTCACGTGCAAGACCACTTCCTTAACTTTCCAGTGGAGGGCTAGGGTATTCCTGCTTGCTTCTTTCCACTTTTCCAAGGAATGAGAAGTGAGCGTCTCCATCCCCTTGAATCTCTGGAGGTGGAATCCAACAAAAATTGTTTTTGGTGCTACCAACTCTTGCATTTCATCTTTCAGAATAAGTGGCAAGCAGAAAGCAGACACTCTGTGAATAGTTTGGGAAGAGCGGAGAAGTATTTTATTCTCTTTGCAGCTTGGTAAGATACTTTGGACAATAGGCTTTTCCTGATCCCAGATGTCTCAGTTCCATATAGTTCATCTCCTTCCCCTGTTTAAGAAAATTTAAGCTCTCTGTAAACCTGTGGGCCTTTGCTCAAATGATTTATTCTAGTACAAATGACTCCCTTTACTTTCAGGTCTAGCAGAAATTTACTTTCTTCATGAAAGTTTCATGAGTTAGAGGCAGCCCTAAACCTTCTTAGCACTTTGTTGGCACTTCTCTTAGAATCCTTAGCACCGCCAATGCTTGTTTCCCTGATTAGATTTCAATGCCATTCTTGGCAGCGTCACCATCTTGTTCTCCTTCATGACCCCTACTGTGGTTTCTCAGGAAATGCTTGTTGAATTCCATAAGGCAGCCTGAGGTGGTGCCAAAGTTGTGCAATCAGAGTCAAGAGACTTGGCTCCCAGTCTCAGGCCTGAGCCAGGTTTGTCAATAAGCAGATCCTGAAATTGGGGTTGTGACCCCTGAAGAGTCTTCACCTTTCTGGGCCTCAGTCTGCTCCTCTGGGAAACAAAAGCTTTAGAGTAGATCAGGCATTCTCAACTAGGTATGCTTTCTCAACACGGGTCTGGTTCATCCTTGGCTATACTTCCTTGACTGGATACATGACTTCTGGAGAGATGCCTTCTGCTTCCAGAAATAAACTTGGGTTTTTGGATGTTGCTGTGGCTTATACAGTTGGATGGAAGGAAGCGAGCAGATTGGGATCACAGGTTAGTACTTCAGAGACATAGCAAAACAGAGTTGAATTAACTTTCTAAATGCTAATAGCTAACATTCATTAATCCAGCCTTTTGCTAAGGGCTTGAAATGCATTCTCATTTGATCCTCATGATACCTTTAATGAGGCAGGTCCTATTATTACCGCCCCCCCCCCCCATTTTATAGATGAAGAAACTGGCTTAGAGAGGTTAAACAATGAGGTGGGTTGCTGAACTAGGTTACTAAGCACTGGGACTGATCAAACCTAAGTTCTCTGGCTCCAGAACCTGTATTTCTATACACCCCCTGGCTGCCTCTCTCTTCGTTTTCGCTTGTGTAGTAGGAGATATGCTCATATTGTAGGGAGTTGTCATGTGGTTTTAAAAATATTGACTTTATTAGTGTATATAATCCCTTTCTCTCACTGATGGCTGGCAAGTGAAGTGTACACTCTTTAGTATAATAATCTTTATGAAGACAGGCCATGGAGGCATCATCAGGCTATTTAATTTTTGCAATTTGCAGTGTGCCACTCCAGATTTATGCTGCAGTGGCACCTTTTTATCACACATACCAGGACAGACTGTTATATGAAAAGAACTTGCTTTCTGAAAGAAATGCCTGGAGTTGAAGGAAGAGCTGGTGTTATAAGATCCCCAAAGACCAGAAAACGGAACACGTCTTGTGGAAACTCACCCAGCGTTCTCATTAGCGGAGTGGGAAATGCTGCTCTGTAATTGCATGGGTAGAACCATGATAACCTATTTCCATTTGCAAGATGTTTCACCCCCTAGCATGATGGAGCACTTAGCACTCATGGCACCCCAGACATCGTACCTGTTTCTGTACGAGAATAACTCCCAGACTGACTTTTTTACCCCCCGTTTCCCTATCAGTTCATTGTTTCTAGCTTGCCTTGGTAATGCCTCTGCCAGCTGGAATGGCTCTTGGCTTCTGCTGAACACGACTGGTTTTCCCCTCAGGTGTTTCAAGCACCCAGTTTCCTAATCTCTGTGGGAAGAATGCCTTTGCGTTCATCTGATGGGTACTTTGCTGTAAGGTCATTTGGGCTGTTAGCCATTTGCGCTCTGTCTTCCAGTCGCTGCCTGATCTCATGACTTGTACCTGCACGGCATTTCTAAAGTCTCTTCCCACACTCTACTTTTCTACAGGATTATGATCCCCTGTCCCACACACGCAGTGGTTCTCCTCCACCCTTGACCTCTTAACCTCTGAAGAGTTTAAAAAAAAAAAGCGCTATTCCAGACTGGTAAAGTGATCCTTTCCCTTCTAAAGTCAGTGTGACCAGTCCTTGTGCTTGGGGCTGCAGGAGATGAAGGAAAGGCAAAGAAATTGAAAGGACACTAGTAGGGTTGTAGAGGGCTGGTTCCAGGTATTGGGCAAGTCCCCTGGCTGCCTGTTCCTGGGAACCTGGCTTGTGATGTCAGGGCCAGGACATGCAGCCCTGGCCAAGAGAGGGCTTGAAGACTTGGGCAACTTAGTCACTAACATCTGGGGACTTCAGTCCCTCTACAGGAGAGGTCTCCCTGGTGGCCAGTCTCCCTTCCTTGTATTATTGGAAGTGACAGAGTGCCTCACCAAACAAATGCATTTCCCAGCCTCCTCGGCAAGAAGTATGGCCACACGTGTCTGCCATGAGATCTCAGGCAGTTCCATGTGAATTTAAAGTAGGAGGTAACTGAGTGGGGAAGGGCTGCTTTTTGGCCTTTCCTCCCTTCTTTCCTGCTACCTCCTGTGCAGATATTGAAATTTCAACAGCCAACGATGCTTGGGAATAGAAGGCATGCCTAATGTATTAGTTTTCTACTGCTGGGTAATAAATTACTACAGATGTACTGGTTCAAAGCAATGCAAGTTTATTGTCTTACAGTTTCGCTGGGTCTGAGGTCTGGGTAAGAGCTAGTTAGATTTTCTGCTCAAGGTCTCATGAGGCTGAAGTCATTCAGCTGTGTTTTCATCTGGAACTCGGGCTCCTCTTCCAAGCTCATTCAATTTTTGGCAGGATTCAATTCCTTGCAGTGGTAGGACTGGGGTCTTTCTTTCCTGCCCGGCGCCAAGAGGCCACTTGCAGGTTCTAGCCACTTGACCCTCTCATACAAGGCAGTGTTGTTTTTGAAGGGTGGCTTGCAAATCTCACTCAAGAAGGTTTAAAAGCTAGGTTTTTTTTTTTTTTTTTTAATACCTTTCATATTTGTTAAAGCTAGCTTTGAATATTTTCCTTTAAGAAGATCTCAGCACCTCTTAAAGGTTCACCTAACTAGGTCAAGCACCCCAGGCTAATCTCCTTTTTGATTAAGTCAAAGGTAACTGATTTGGGTCTTTAACTGTATCTGCAAAATCTCTTCACCTTTGTCATACAACGTAACCTAATTACGATGGTGAGAAGCATCAGATTCACAGCACACCCATGCTTACAGTGAGGGGGTTGTTCTGGGCATGTACACTAGGGGCAGGAACCTTGGGGCCATCTTGGAGTTCTGCCCACCACAAAGAGTGGATGGAGATCCATCCAACAATTACCACCATGTCCAGGGCTTCCCAGGCGGTGCTAGTGGTAAAGAACCTGCCTGCCAATGCAGGAGACATAAGACACGCGTGTTTGATCCTTGGGTCGGGAAGATCCTCTGGGGGAAGAAGTGGCAACCCACTTCAGTATTCGTGCCAGGAAAATCCCCATGGACAGTGGAGACTGGCAGGCTACAGTCCATAGTGTTGCACAGAGGTGGACATGGCTGAAGTGACTTAGCACACACTCACAGAGTCTTGGTATGCAGAGATCCTGGTTCTTAATGGCCTTGGTGCCTCCACCACCTGGAGACTGTTCTTCTTTAAAATGGCCTTCTTTTAGATGAGAAACATATCCTCGGTTTATTGAATCCACAGTGTTCAGGCCTCTTTGATCAGCAGCTGAGAACAATTCCTGACTAATTCAGTGAGGCGGCTGGATCAGATAGTTTTTTTCATTCTCTGGAGAAAAGAAGACATGGAATTTGAAGTCAGAAGACCTAGCTCCCAGCTTGGGCTCCCTCATTTATTAACCTTGAGCAAGTCACTTCATACAGTTGAACTTGAATGTCTTAATTTAAAATGGTGATCATGATCAAACCTGCCTTGCCAACTGTACAAGGCTGATGTGAGGAATAAACAGGAGAAATACGTGAAGGTGTTTTGAGTACCATAAATCTGTGAGCAAATGGTAATGACATGCTATAAGCCACTCTTCCTTCTTTCCCTCCTCCTTCTTTCCACAAACAGTTACTCTGCATGAACTATTTGTCCAGCATTGAAATAGTGCCAGACAATAAGACTTGTCAGAGAGAGTTCCTGGTTCCTGCCGTGATGGGACTCAATTCTGTGGGAGAGACAGACACATAAACAGCACAGTGTGAGACTTGCTCTGATAGAGCAAAGTATGAGTTGGTTTGAAGCCCCTGACCTAGACCTAAGGGCTCAGGAAAATCTTTCTAGAGGCTGTGGCAAATAATAGGTAACCAGATGAATAAATATTAATAACAATTACTGCCATGTATACAATATTGGTACGTGTCAGGAACTGTTCTAAGTGTGACATGTGTGTGTGTGTGTGTACTGGAGAAGGAAATGGCAACCCACTTCAGTACCTTTGCCTGGAGAATCCCATGGACAGAGGAGCCTGGTAGGCTACAGTCCATGGGATTGCAAAGAGTTGGACACGACTGAGCGACCTCACTATATATATATATATATTTGTGTATGTATATATCTGTGTATTTGTGTGTGTGTGCGCTCACTCAGTTATGTCCGACTCTTTGCAACCCCATGGACTGTAGCCTGCCGGGTTCCACTGTCCATGGAATTTTCCAGGCAAGAATCCTGGAGTGGGTTGCTGTTTCCTCCTCCAGGGGATTTTTCTGACCCAGGGATTGAACGTGCATCTCTTGCATCTCCTGCACTGGCAGCAGATTCTTTCCCACCAGCACCTCCTGGGAAGCCCTGGTCACACTATAACATAAGTACTATTATTATAGCCTCCGTTTTGCAGATAAGGAAACTAAGGCACAGGGTAACTAAACAGTTTTCTCAAAGTAACACAGCTAGTAAGTGGAAGAGCCAGGCTCCGAATCCAGGCTCTCTCATTCCAGAGCCAGAGCTTGTAACTGATATTCATTGATAAGGTGGGGTGGGCACTTCAGGCAGATGTAACAAGAGAGCCTGTTATTGCAGGAAGTTCACCAGGGCGTGAGGAAAACACCAAAGAGTTAGGGGAGAGAGGGAGGTAAGATTACAAGGGCGCAGAGAAATAGGACAAGACAGAATCTGGAGCACGTCGATGTTCTACCATCTGAAGCTTTAATATGGTAGATGCAAAGGGGTCCTGCATTCATCCACTCCACCAATACTGACTGAGGCCCTGCCATGGACTAGCTACTCTCTGAAGTGCTGGAGACACATTTATGTTCAAAACACTTAAAATCCCAGTTTTTAAGTTTGCATTCTGGTAGGAGGACTCAGATAATGAAATGGCTGAGTAAATTAGGCAGAATATTAAAAGTTGGTAAAGGCTTAGAAAACAAAACAGAAGCAGGAAAGAGTGCTTGGAAGAGTGAAGAGGGGCCTTTCTGAGAAGGTAGAGATCTGAGCAAAGACATGGAAGAAGATAAGAGAGAGTTGTGCAGATATTGGGAAGAAGACTATTCCAGGCTGAGGCTCAGCTGCAAAGGTCCTCTTTGCAGAGGAAGGGGTGGGCCTGGCTTCTCTGAGTTACTGAGTGGCCAGTAGTAGGATGTAACGTCTGACAGGCAATGGTAGCGTGCAGTAGCATGTTGCTTAGGCATTTTTTGGTCATTTTAAAGATTTTGGTCTTTTATTAGGAGTGAGATGGGAAATCGCTAAAAGATTTAGAACAGATGGCTGAACCACACTGGCTCTATCTTGTCAGCTCCATCTAGGCCTGCTGTCTTACCCCTGCCCTTTCTGTGAGACTGAGCTTTAACCTGACTTACAAGGAATGCACCCAGGCCAGATAAGTTCCCTATCAACTTGCCTCCATCTGATATGAAACACGGAAGAATGCCTTTTGATGACACAGATGGTTAACGGTCCTGAGAACCCCCAAGGGGAGAGAAAAAACCCCTGTTCCTGTTGGTGTGGACGTGCCTCTCACCTTGTTGTCAGATTCCATTTTTAGCTCTGGCCCCTTTAAATCCCCCTGTACCTCCTGCGTCCGAATGTGAGGTCTTAACCACTGGACCGCCAGCAAAGTCCCTCTTTTCACCTCCTGATGCTGCTGATTGCTGGACTCACTGGTTCTTATGTACTTTTCATCTCTTACAAAGCCTTTGGAGCTACTTCCCATATTAAATTCTTAATATTGAACTAGCTGGTATGGACTGTTTTCCTATTTGGATCCTGACTGGGACATATGTTTATTGAAGAAATTTGGCCAAAGGAGAATTTTGTAGAAAATACAACAAAGAGTATGAAGTTACCCTAACCCCACTATTCAAAGGTACATATGGTTAAGATTTTGATGTGTATCCTTCCAGTTTATTTTCACATGCATGTACATATTTTTTTTCTTTCACAGCTTTGGAGTCATACTGATTCTCTGTGATCATCTCTATCTTTCCATTTAATCTATTGAAAACAGTTGTCTCATTCATTAGGTATTCTTATAAAATACGATTTTTAAATAGTTATTCATGTGACTTCAAATGGATGTACTGGAATAATGGATGTATTCAGCTATTGTTGGTTATTTAGATAGCTTCCAATATTTTGCTCCTATAATAATACTCTATGCTAACTTTTGGCTTATATTTCTGATTGTTTCTTTAGGATAGATTAAAAGTCTAACTACTGTGAGAACAGGGGTTTTGTCTGGTTCGTCCAATAATGCATTCTCAATTCTATCCTGATGGTGGGCATTCTTGGTGTGATTGAAGTAAGATGATGCATTAAGGGATATTAAGGGACATGTGCAATCCGGGAAAGATTGAAGGCCAAAGGAAAAAGGGGCAGCAGATCCCTTGGTTAGATAGCATCACTGACTAAGTGGACATAATTTTCTGAGCAAACTCTGGGAGATAGTGAAAGACAGGGGAGCTTGGCGTGCTGCAGTCCATGAGGTCACAGGGAGTTGGACATGACTTAGTGACTAAACAACACAATCTAGAGATCCCATATGTCTTGACATATTTCCCTTTGAGGGCCACGGCTGATTCATCACACAGAAAGCAGTTGGCTCAGAACTGGCCAGCTGTCTGATGAGTTGTACAGGATGGAGTCTCTAGACTACCACAGCTGCTGGGGGTCATTCAGCTGGTGGAATTTGCCTTGTTGCAACTGGGAACCAGGTGGACTGAGAGTGAAAGCCAAGGCTGTGTGGATTCCTGTGAAGTCTGCTTCTGCTTCCCCCAGGACAGCCTCTGGCTGCTCTGCCAAGGCTGTTGTAACTGTGCTGCGCCAAGTCTCAGGCTGACCTCCGCTGGACAAAGGCAGGGGGTCGGAGTGGTCCTTCTGGGCCAGATCCTTGTGATGGAGTTCTCTGTTCTCCTCAGCCCTGAACTTTTGAAAACTGAGATGTTTAAAATTGGGGGCTTTCGATGAAACTCACCAACAATACAGTACTTTGAGGGTTAAACCTGGTCACAAAGAAAAGTTTGAGTAGATGAAAGAAATTTTGTCCTTTCTGGTAAAGGAAGATACTTTCTTTATTGTTTTCAGTTGACAAGCTTAGCTTTTTTTTCTGTTTGTTTTTTAAGGTGAGACAGCCACATGAGACTAGCACCTTGGTCTCCACGTCTATCTTTGATTTTTGTAAGCCCAAATACATCCCTGTGCAACCCAATCTAATAACAATAACACGCCAATAACCACAAAGGCAAAGTAGAATGTGGAGAACAAGTAATTTTATGCCAGGGCTTAAATTGCAGCCTGAGGATGTATTTGGACACATCTGGTCCTGAATTCCCTCAGCACCAGAAGCATATTCCAGATGATTTCAAGTACACATTAAATTCAGTAATTTTTAAATGCTCACCTATTATGTGTTCAATGCCAGATGCTTTCTCAAGGAAGTTTCACCTTCATAATAGGGGGATGGCAGTACGATTCCCAACTCAGTAAATGGTAAAGAGCTTCGTGAGGAGCCTAAGGCTGGGCTGCTTGGCTTCTAATCTTGGTTCCTGGGGATGTTGTCTGCTCTCTTTCGGCCTGTTTCCTAGTCTGCAGAAGGGGTGTAAGATTCTCCAGAATTGGTGGGAGAAGTCAATGAGTTACCATTTGTGATGTGGAACACTGCTTGGGACCTGGGACATCCACGTTGTCACTCCAACTCCTCTCCTGGAGGGGTGGGGGTGGAGGGTAATGGGGGGCATTGGTGTGTGTCCTCTGTATGGGCAGGGACTTTCTAGCTTCCACCTCTTTGTGGCTTTCTGACCTTGACCTTTGGTGTTACTTACTAGTCTGTCCCTCATCTGGGGGTTGATGCAGCACTAGGCTAAGTGCTGTGGGAGACAGAGAATTCTAAGAATGGTCTTTTCCTGATATACTGGGACTATGAGGGTCAAAGACATCTGGCCCAGGAAGGGATGAGCCTTAGCTCAGAATGCAGGCGTGAGTGTGGGGTCCCCAGAGTCCTTGTCCTTAGAAGGAGTGAAAGGAGCCCTAGCCTCTGAGAACTGCACAGTTGCTAGAACAAACCTATGTATTTCACAGAAAATCCAGCCTTTCATCCAGATTTGGGATTCTTTGGACTCTATGCCTTAGAGATAGCTATTGAGCTCTTGCTGGAATATTTCCTTCATGTATTCATTCACTCAGCCACTCACTGGACGAGGAGCGTTATGGGGACTTCATTACCTGTCCTGTCAGACAGCACCAGAAATCCACCCGTGCAACTTCCACCTGGTTGTTCTTACTCTGGTTTTGCAAAAAACAAGTCAAACTTCCATTTTATTTGTTTAATGGCACACATTTTCTTTCTAAATCTTTTCATTTTTGGACTCATCATGCCATAATCAGATCAGTCAATAGATACGGCATGAGATGAGTTCCCCATGCTCTGCCACTCTGATTGCTTTCCTTGAGAAGAATCTCAGTCTGGGAATCTCCTTTTTAAAATTTGGCAAGATGATTCAGTTTCAGTATACCTCTTGTACACTGAGTTTCCTTGTTGCTTTACATCTACTAATGTAACCTAAGACTGCTTTAAGTTTTAAAGAAAAATGTGTGTAAAAATCATTATTCACTCAACTTTCTTCCACCCTATAGTTATGTAATTGGTTTTGTGAGTCTGAGTACAACTATTTACATGATTTTATTTTATTTTTTATGTGAATTTATTTAAAATAACTTCATCTCACCTATCCTTTGATGTAATTTTGAATCTGTCAATTAGAGGTATTTGTGCCATCTATAATTTTGATGAGCATAGATTGAATAAGAAAAGGGCAAAACCAGCACCCCACCACAAATTTATTCTGAGGTTTTACCCAGCTAATAATCAACACTCTTTGGCTTTTGGATTTAACCAGTTGATTCTTCCTACAAATTGAGTCACTCCACAATCTGAAGCTCTTCATTGATTAGCAGACCAACACTGGAGAAACTATGGGACCTCGCCAAACCTCAGTTTTGTTAACTGGAAAGTGGGTAAGTATCTACCTAATAGAGTTGCAGTGAGGGTAAGATGTATTAGGTAATGGATTATCAGTGTCAAACAAATGGTAAGCATTTAAATGTCAGTTATTTAACATGGTATTTCTTTTCTCCATCATATCTATCAAATATCACAAAGATTGAAATTTCATTGTCATAGTTATAATATTTTCTTATGTTTGCTTTTATGGCACTTCCTCATTTTGAAGACTTTTAAAGGATTAACTGGCAATGATCTTGAAATGAGCCTAGAGAATTGTTTGAAGTAGCGACTGAGAGCAATTATGACTTCCTATAGAGCCCTAAATCAGCCTAGTGACAAATACAAATATTATCATTGGTTATGTGTGGAGGAGACGGAAAACCAATTTGATTCCAAGAGGTGAGAGTCAGACCAAGAAGTCAGACAATAGGTTTTTTTTTTTTTTATATTAGTTATACAGAAATCAAAGACAATACAGGGTAATTTTTTTAAATTAGTTATACAGAAATCAAAGACAATACAGGGTAATTTTTATTAGCTTAGATTACAGAACATTCAGCAGGACTCAGGGGTTGCTGCTCAGAGTGTGGTGGCTGATTGCTACTTTCATCTTGGATACTTTATCCAATAGGATGATCATGGTTAAGCGCTTCTAGGGTCAGACTGCCCTGACTCTACCTTTTATTCCCTCGGCTAAGATCAAAGCTGAAACCTTGTACTGAGTCTCAGTTAGTTTATCATTTGAATGATGTTAAGAATATAAGTTTGATCCCAGGAAAACTCTGCACATGTATTCCTAAAAAGGCATGTAATAGAATGTTCAAAGCATTGGTATCTGTGGTGGTGCTGAATTGGAAATTATAGAAAAGACTATAACAATAGAATCTATGTAGAGTTATGATATACATATTCTGTAGCACTGGAGCATTGAGAAAAACTATCCACAATTATAAATAAAAGAATATAAGGTGGTTTGAGGAGGATGAGAGACAGGCATCTAAAGTGCTTGTGTTGGTTCCTACTGAATCCATAGTCAGTACTCAGTAAACGGTAGCCATGATTTTAATTATGCTGAGAGAAAGAATTTCACAAAGGAAGTGCCCACAGAACACCGCTGATAGGCAACCGAAAACTATAGCTGGTGCTTTTTCCAAAATACTTGCTTTTTTTTTCTGATCAATTGCATAACCTGTGACCAAATGAGAGTGCTTTCTATCAGCAGCGCCCAGATTTCTCTTTCACTGGAATTCAGCTTATTAGCTGCATGGCCAGCTCCAAGAGCCAAGAAACCATGTCCCACACATGACACCATTGTCAAGCAGAGGAGACAGAAGTTTCTCGGCTTCCCCTTTCTGGGACTTAATAGCTGTTGAAGGTTAACCCTTATTGATTCATTAAGCCATGTCCGTCTGGGGGTCAGTGGTGGCCTAGCTTGTGTTAACCTTGACCAGCAGCCTTCTCTGGGGCTTTAAGAAGGGAGATGTTGCAATTGGGAGAAAGACAGATGATACAACACACACGCCATCCTCAGATGGCTGTGGTTTCCTGGAGATGAGGAAAAAAAATACGTGTTTCTTACAGGATTAAAAAAGAAAAGGCTTTGCTTTTTTTCTGTGTAGCTTATCGGTAGGAGATCTCAAAATTCAATCCCTTGTTCTCTCTCTGCCTTTAATCTATTTGCTAAGGAGGACCACTCGCATACAGCATCTACAATGGTGAGCATCTGAAGGCAGAATGTTGTGGCCACTGCTGGGAATGTAATGAAACCCGCTGGGAAAGGAGGGAAAAACGACGTTATTCTCTCTTTCAGTGAAGCATTTAAAGTAACTGGTTTTATTTCTCTCTTTTCTCTCTCTGGTGTCCCATGTATACAGTGATGGAAATGGAAATGATTCCATTTGATGTTCTCAACCGAATTATTCTGAACCTATTCTAATGTGCTTCTATTTTTTTTCTACTGAGTCTGGAGCTACCTAATTTATATGCTGTTCTTCTGCTAGTTCCCCAGGTGCAGTTCACCCTTCTTCTCTTGTGAGCCCCTTGGAATCTAGGCTGTTTCTGGAATAGAAATGCATGGGTGGGGAGAAAGTGTGCTGCCATTATCAACAGAGAATATTTACTGAGTGATTGGACAACGGTCCCTGAAGAGGGTCCCATGACATTTTCTTACTGAGCCAGTACTGGCTTCTGGGGAGCATCCTTTAGCAGGTGTCAGAAATCAGTTCTGTAACAGTCTATTCTATAATAGAACTTTGTTAGGCTTAAGCTTTATGATAATGTATACATTTCTGATTATCACCTCTAATAATTTCTCCATAACTGTAGACTTCAATTTATTCAAAGGGAAAATACTCGTTCCCTTCGGCTTCTGGTCTGTTTTGTGTGGTTCACTCTATGCTTTATAATTTGAAGAACTTTTTCTTTGGTGGACAAATAAGGAATAAGTTTCCTGTTGGTAATAAAGGGAATGGTCAAAAAAGTTGGAGACATTAGATGGGATTAGAACTGTGCTTTCCAATATGGTACATGTGACTAGTGGCTACCATCTTGGAAGGGGAAGATACAGAACACTTCCATCATCATAAAAAGCTCTATGGAACAACACCAGGTTAGAAGGGCAAAAGAGTAAGACCAGCCTCTGCTGGCTTAGAGGTCTTCATCAGTAAAAGTTGAGAGTGCTGTAGACTTCTTCAGGCTCCACCCCTCCCCACCTCCCTGTCAACACACACCCTCTTTACCTCCTCTGTGGCCTTGGGACCACCAGGACTGTTCTTATCATGCCATTTATCATAAGAAGCCCAGGAATGCCCAGTCATCTTCATCCTTGGACACCAATTCCCCTATGATTCTACGTCTCCTCTTTAAAGGATTTCATGGGCCCTTTGGAATTTAAGGTCAGTTGTCAGTGTAATCCCCCATAATCTCAAGGCTTCACTGAATCTTCTCTTTACCTTCTTGCTCTCCCAAGATACCACTTCCTGCAGCCCTCTTGGGAGATTGCTGTTTTCTCTTCCTTCCTTGTTGCACTGCTGGACCTGGAGGTGAGGAGGTAAATTCTTTTACTCACTTCCTCCCCTGGACCATACTCCCTCTCTGTCTCTCTCTACCTCTCTCCATACTCAGCTATGAATGAAACTCTGTGATCAGCTTAATTCATCCACTAGTCCTCACTGCCTCACTGGAGTCAATTGGTCCAACCTGGACCACTCAGCCTGCTTTCTTGAAGACATTACCTTTGGCTCACTGTCATTCCCTCATCACTCTTTCTTTACTGTTGGCCATTCAAATAGACAGGTAGAGGATTCTCGACGTTCTCTCCTCTAATTATCCTGTTCTCTGTCCTTTGGCAGCAGCTCCCTCTCTTAGTCAGTCACAGTCCAGTAGACCTTGCTCTTATCTTAAGCCTGGATCTTGCCAGAATCTTAATTTCAAATATTATACTCTCTGACCACAGTTTTCATCTTTAAATAAAACCCACTTCCTGTAGCCCCATGACTGCAACAGGGATTTCCAACCTAAGGTGTCCACTAGTCAAACCCCAAAGGCTGCCCTTCTGAGTGGATGAATTAGAAAGAGGTATCCTCACTGGGTGACACAGCCCATGATTTGGGACACAGACTAGATTTCAGTTCCCCTTAACCCTTTTCAGCCAGGCACTTCTGTGCAGTGTACAAGCTTCACAAGTGTACATGAAAGCACTGTTTCCATCTATTCATTTTGTCACATTTTACCTGTTCCTCACCAGTATCCCTAGGATCTCATTTCCCTCTTTACCTTGTTTAAATTCCGTGATGAATCATTATTATCCCCCTGTTGTACACTCTTGACTCTCATGACTTTCCTTTGCTTTATTGTACTCTCTTGGCTGAACTCTAGCCCTGGTTAAATCCAGCTCATTATTTCCCTTCATGCCTAAGTTCTGCCACTAACATGGCTAAGGAAAACCATTTAACTGTGCTTGCCTGGCATACACTGTGACTCAGATCCTAAAGAATCTGCCGCAATGCAGGAGACCCAGGTTCAATCCCTGAGTTGGGAAGATCCTTTGGAGAAGGAAATGGCAATCCACTCCAGTATTCTTACCTGGAGAATTCCACAGACAGAGGAGCCTGGTGGGCTACAGTTCATGGGGTCACAAAGAGTTGGACATGACGAAGCAACTAACAGACTTAAGTGGGTCCCAGCTTTATCAATTGTACTGTATTTTCTTACTTAATATAATTTTCTATTTTCCTAGACAATTCTTTGGTTTTATTTTCCTTCTCCTTAATATTTTAATACCTCCTCCCTCAGAGTTTCAGCTGGTAACTTTGCTTTCCACCTCACTGAGGAAATTGAAGATGTCAGAAGGTGCTTCCCCAAGTTCATCCCAGCACCTACCCTCCCTCCCGTGCCTGTGTCCCCTGCCCTTCTGTGTGCTCCCTCTACTTGTGTACCGGGTTTCCCTGCTCTGTCCTACTCAGGGATACTCTCCGTTCTCTTCATGATCAAACAATGCCTTTCCACTGGATCATAGCTACCAGAATATAGCTTTGATTTCCTTCCCCTTAAACACATCCATCCAGAGACCCCATTTCCTCTTCAGTTATGGCTCCATTTTTTCATTTCATTTCACAGGAAAAATCCCTGAGTGTGTGGTCTGTGATTGAGCTCTCCATGATTCTGGTCAGCCTTTCCCTTTCCCACTCCACTGGTACTTTTGTTGAGGTCCTCAGCATCACCCACATTGCTAAATCCTGTGCACAGTGATCATTCACCTTCTCCTGGGCCTATTAGAGTCATTTACCATAGTAAGTGGAACTTCCCTGGTGGCGCTGCCATAAAGAATCCACTTGCAATGCAGAAGTGGGAGACTTGGGTTTGATCCCTGGGTTGGGAAGATCACCTGGAGAAGGAAATGGAAACCCATTCCAGTATTCCTGCCTGGAGAATCCCATGGACAGAGGAGCCTGGTGGGCTACAGTCTGTAGGGTCGCAAACAGTCAGACACAATTGAAGTGACTTAGTACAACATAGTAAGTAGTGTTTCTTTCTTGGGATATTTTTTTCATTTAGCTTCTAGAATGCCTGCTCTTCTGACCCACTTTTCTCCACACAGAGTGACTTAGCCTTGACTGGTTTTTCCTCCCCTCTAACCATTGACACCACCCTTATGGCAGAAAGTGAAGAGGAGCTAAAAAGCCTCTTGATGAAAGTGAAAGAGGAGAGTGAAAAAGTTGGCTTAAAGCTCAACATTCAGAAAACGAAGATCATGGCATCCGGTCCCATCACTTCATGGGAAATAGATGGGGAAACAGTGTCAGACTTTATTTTGGGGGCTCCAAAATCACTGCAGCCATGAAATTAAAAGATGCTTACTCCTTGGAAGAAAAGTTATGATAGCATATTGAAAAGCAGAGACATTACTTTGCCAACAAAGGTCCGTCTAGTCGAGGCTATGGTTTTTCCTGTGGTCATGTATGGATGTGAGAGTTGGACTGTGAAGAAGGGTAAGCACTGAAGAATTGATGCTTTTTAACTGTGGTGTTGGAGAAGACTTTTGAGAGTCCCTTGGACTGCAAGGAGATCCAACCAGTCCATTCTGAAGGAGATCAGTCCTGGGATTTCTTTGGAAGGACTGATGCTGAAGCTGAAACTCCAATACTTTGGCCACCTCATGCGAAATGTTGACTCATTAGAAAAGACTCTGATGCTGGGAAGGATTGGGGACAGGAGGAGAAGGGGACAACAGAGGATGAGATGGCTGGATGGCATCACGGACTCAATGGACGTGAGTCTGTGTGAACTCCGGGCGTTGGTGATGGACAGGGAGGCCTGGCGTGCTGTGATTCATGGGGTCGCAAAGAGTCGGACATGACTGAGCAACTGAACTGAACTGAACTGAACCTCTAAATATTGGAATGCCCCAGGGCTAGTCTTTTGTCCTCTTTTCTGTTGTTCCATTTGATCTTAGCTGGTCTCCCAGCCTCAAGTAATATTTTTATGTTGGTGATTTTGAAATCTGTGGCTTTAGCCCAGATGCTCCCCAGAACTGTAAACGTGTATTCACACCTCAATTGCCTACTTAGCATCTCTGCTCGGGTATCAAATAGGAATCATAAATGGAACAAGCTCAAACTGAGCACTCAGTATGCCTCCCTTCCCCATCCTGAAATCTGCTCCCTTACCTCTATGATGACAATCCCATATATTTAGTTGACTAGCCCCCAAACCTTGGAGTTGTTGATTTAAATTTTTTCTCAGAACATCAACAAACCTTACTGGCTCAGCTTTAAAATATACTCAGAATCTAACCACTCCTCACCTCCTTCACTTCTTCCACCCTGGCTGAGCACCTCTCATCTCTTATTGGATATTTTTAACAGCCTCCTGATTAGTCTCTCTGCCTTCACCCTTGCTCCATTTCTGTTTTCCACAGAGCAGCCAGGCTGATCCTTCTCAAAATTCTGTACTTCTGTATCACTAACCAGTCCTTTCATTCCCCTACTTATAACTCTGCAATGGCTTCCCAGCTCACTCAGAATAAAAGCCAAAACCTTGTGCCTGACTGACTATGTGGTCTGGCTCCCAGTTGCTTCTATGCCCAGTTACTGTCTGGCCTCCTATCCTACTAGCTTTCCTCTCTCACTTTCAGCCACACTTCCTCCTTGGATACAGCAGCCATGCTACTGTCTCAGGACCTTTGCACTTGCTGTTCCTATGCCCCAAATGCTCTTCATCCAGGTGACGACATGACTTATGCCTCACTTCTTTCTGCATCTAAGTGTCTCAGTGAAGCCTTTTGTCGATGCCCGATCTAAAATTTCATTCCCTGTGCATTCTTTCAGTCTCTTCCTTGCTTGCCTTTCTTTGCTTTCTCAGTACCATTAATACTTATTACTATCTAACTTAATGGATATTTTATATTATCTGGCTCTCCTATAAAAATTTAATTTCCGGGACTTCCCTGCTGGTCCAGTGGTTAACACTTCGTCTTCCAATGAAGATGGTGCAGGTTTGATCCCTGGTCAGGCAGCTAAGATCCCATATGCCCTATGGCCAAGAAACCAGGACATAAACAACATAACAATATTGTAACAACTTCAATAAAGACTTAATTTCTAAAAAAAAAAAAAAGAATTTAAGTTTCACAGATGCAAAGCTTTTCACTTGTCTGTATTTGTTTTGCTTACTTCAGAATCTCCAGTGCTTAGAAAAGTGCCAGCCCGCCAGCAGAGAGGAAGCAAACTTTGTCGGTACCTAACTGATGGTAAAGAGGAATTGGCCAGTACTGCTTCTTTTTTTTGAAGGAATTATAAGCTACTGCTAGAGTAGGGGTTCAAAATCCCACTTGTGTAACCTTGGTTAGGTTACTTTATCTGATTCCTCCTTTGTAAAATGGGGTAATACGTGTTCCTACAGTGGTTGATAGTAAGATTAAGTGAGATAATATATGTTGGGAAATCCATGGAAATTAGTACTGCAGAGATGACACTTGCAGAGTATGTGCACTGTAGATCTTCAATCTCACCATTACTGTTGTCCTCTGTGAACATCATGTCACCTTCCCATCTTCCCCTAACACTTTCCTCCTAAGTTCTTTAAAAGTACAAATAAAGTTGGGATCATAGGGATCCCAACTCTGCTGCTCATTAACTGTTTGATTTAAGGCAATGTGTAGTTAATTTTTCTGAACTTCAGTGGTCTCACCATTAGACTGGAGATAATACTTTGCAGAGTTATGGTGAGGATTAAACGCTGTGTCAAGCGCAGTTTGGTATCTTTCCCTGACACGTAGTAAATGCTCACTAAATCATAGCTGTTAACTGCGTTTGGGGGTGCCCGCGACATGGAGGAGGCATTCTGGCTGGGGAAGCACGTGCCTGGCTGTGGAGCCTGTTGGACTGTCACATTCAGATTCTTCTAAACTTGGAACTTCTCTGACAGCAGCCTGTGCAGTCACAGTCTTTAATTCAGTTCTTCCTTTTTCTCATCGAGATCACTCCAAGTTATTCTTGTTAAATCAAGGATTGTGATTTTTAAGAGTTTCTTTAGATGTGTTTATTTTTATAGTTTTTTTCCTCCATAAGCTCTTTTCTCTGATTTTTCACATGGCACCCCACTCCAGTACTCCTGCCTGGAAAATCCCATGGACGGAGGAACCTGGTGGGCTGCAGTCCATGGGGTCGCTAAGAGTTGGACACGACTGAGAAACTTCAATTTCACTTTTCACTTTCATGCATTGGAGAAGGAAATGGCAACCCACTCCCGTGTTCTTGCCTGGAGAAACCCAGGGATGGCGGAGCCTGGTGGGCTGCCGTCTATGGGGTCGCACAGAGTCAGACATGACTAAAGTGACTTAGCAGCAGCATGTAAAGTCTAGGGAAAAAACATTCCTTCTTTCTTTGTTTTTGTTCAGCTTCAAGGAACACTGTCATTCTCTTCCAAGGTTACAGTCACTTCTGTATCACTAACCAGTCTTTCCTTGTTATTGGAATCACAGACAGCAGCAAATCCACTTGTTCCTGCCTCTTCTATTTAAGCATCCAGCAATGAGACTGACATTGTTTATAGATTATAGAGCGTGAAGATGTCTACACTGACCTGCTTTAAACTAATGTTCCCTCAAGCCAGACTTAACCATGTTTAGTACAATTCTGAGAATACCAGGTAAGCTGATTATTCAATACCACCCACTTTCACCCAGAAACATCCTTTGGTATTGTTGCCCAAACTCATCTGCTGTCCTGTTTCAGAAGGAACTCCATGAATGGAAGAATCCCTTAAGGGACAAGAGTGAGAGTGAAATCCTACACTAAATACATGAGCTCATCCTTTTAGAATCCTTCACAGCAGAAAGTGGAATTCTGCCAACACTTCACATTGACCAGGCAAACTTTCAACATGGTCTATTTCCTTTCTTGTACAAGGATTAACTATCTTTAGAAAAACCTGCTCAGAAGCTTTGGCAGAGACAGACTCTCCTCATCCTAGTCATGCTCTAATTTTTTTTAAATTGAAGTACAGTTGATTTACAATGTTGTGTTAGTTTCAGTGATTCTGTTATACATTCGTATATATCTATTTTTTCAGATCCTTTTCCCTTATAGGTTATTATAAAATAGTAAATGAGTTTCTTGTGCTACACAGTAGGTCCTTGTTGGTTATCTATTTTATATATAGTATGTATTTATATTAATCCCATGTGTGTGTGTGTGTTAGTCACTCAGTTGTGTCTGACTCTTTGCAACCCCATGGACTGTAGCCCACCAGACTCCTCTGTGGAATTCTCCAGGTAAGCATACTGGAGTGGGTAGCCATTCCCTTCTCCAGGGGATCTTCCCAATCCAAGGATTCAACCCAGGTCTCCTGCATTTCAGGCAGATTCTTTACCATCTGAGCCAAACCCAATGCCCTAATTTATACCTCCCCCTTCCTTTTCCCCATTGGTAACCATAAATTTGTTTTCTATGTTCATGGGTCTATTTCTGTTTTGTGTGTATATTTATTTGTATCTTTTTTAAAAAAAGATTCCACATATAAATGATACCATTTGATATTTGTCTTCCTCTGTCTGACTTACTTCACTTAGGATCATAACCTCTAGGTCTATCCATGTTGCTGCAAATCACATTATTTCTTTTCTTTTTATGGCCACATAATGTTCCAATATATAAACATACCACATATTCTTCATCCATTTATTTGTTTATGGACATTTAGGTTGCTTCCCTGTCTTGGCTATTGCAAAACAGTTCATGGCTCTAGTTTTAAGTGAGTAGGCAAAATGAAAAATGGCTAAGTACAGAGAAAAAATTTGAACACAATTTTTAAAATGAATCTTCCGCTAAGTAAAAATGTTGAGATTGGGTGGTAGCATAATTCTTGGAGCCAATAAAGGACTTTCAAATTGTGGAATATTGCATGTTTAGTGATATATTTTGTGCCATTGTATGATATAGTTTTAGAAGAAACTGAACATTATTGCTAATTAATTTGAATTTATTTATGAAATAAAAATTTCTTCAGTGTTTTGTTGCACAGATAAGTGCCCTTCCATGCATAGAAATGAAATAAAATATTAATTGAATTGACAGTTTTTCTTTTAATGAAGTAAGAACTTGCTAACATCTCCCCTCAAATCTGTCATTTATTTTTATGTAATTCATAATTATCCATCTTGATTCCATTTCTCTCACATTCATGCAGCTCTTGAAAACAAGCCAAAAAAATAGAGATGGGAGTTTTGAAGTGGTTTTGCTCTGTCATATTTGTTTTTAAAGAACAGCTTTAAAAATCAATTAATTTCTTCAGAAACTTCTTTTGGCAGTGCCTGCATGGAGTGAGTTGTGCCATGAGAAGAGGTCAGACTTTTGATATCAGGACACATTTTTTTTCTGAGATGTTGAGAATGTAAACAATGGTGGCAACTCGCTGCTCAGTCAAATGGCTTGATACACAAGGGAAATGTTTTTAGTTATAGCGTTTTGGCACCAACAGGCGAATGGCCCTTTCTTCTCTTCATCTCAAGCTCAAAAGTGAACTACAACAGCTCCAGAACCCCATTCAATGCACTCCCAAAGTATTCACTTTAAACCCTAGATAGATCTTGCTCTGTTCTCTCAGAGTTTACTGTATTTTTAAAAAATTTTAAATTGTTTAAATAGAGGTGTAGTTGACATACAGTATTGTATTAGCCTCCGATGTACAGCATAGTGATTTGACAGTTTTATACACGGAAAGTTGATCGCCAGGTAAAGTCTAGTAACCATCTGTCACCACACAAAGTTATTGCAATATTATTGACTGTATTGCCTGTGTTGTACATTATACCCCAGTGACACATTTATATTATAAGTGAAAGTTTGTACCTCTTAGTCTGCTTCACCCATTTCACTTACCTCCTTACTACCCCCAACCTTGGCAACCACCAGTTTCTTCTCTGTATCTATGGAGCTGTTTCAGTTTTTGTTGTATTTATTGATTTATTTTAGGTTCCATGTGTAAGTGAAATCATGTGATATTTAGCTTTCTTTTTCTGACTTATCTCATTTAGCATAATGCCTTCTAGGTCCAGCTATGTTGTCAGAGATGGGAAAGTTTCACTCATTTTCTGACTCAGTAATATTCCATTATCTGTAGGTATGTATATGCATATATACATGTGTGTGTGTGATATATATATATATATATAACTTCTTTATCCATTTGCCTATTGGTGGATACTTATATTGCTTCCATATCTTGTCTATTGTAAATAATGCTTTAGTGGACATAGGAGTGGAGGGCATATATCTTTTCAAGTTAGTTCATTTTCTTTGAATGAAAGAAAGTTGATCGTTGGATCATATGGTTGCTAATTTTTGAGAAACCTCCATACTGTTTTCCCTGGTGGCTGCATCAGTTCACATTCACATCAACCAATGCGTGAGCTTTCCCTTTTCTCTGCGTACTCACCAACACTTGTTTTCTGTTGTCTGTTTGATAATAACCATTCTGACAGATGTAAAGATTTGATTTGACTATCCCTGTTGGTTAGTGATGTTGAACATCTATTCTTGTGTCTGTGGGCCATCTGTATGCCTTCCTTGGAAAAATGTTTATTCAGGTCCTTTGCTCAATTTTAATTGAATTATTTGTTTTTAAATATTGAATTGTTTGAGTTTTTAAAAAGTATAGTTTGGATATTAATCTTATGTTGGCTACATCATTTGCAGTATCTTTCCCATTCTGTAGGTGGCCTTTTCATTTTGTTGATGGTTTCTTTCACTGTGCAAAAGCCTTTTAGTTTGATGTAGTTCCATTTGTTTATTTTGCTTTTGTTGCCTTTGCCTCAGGAGAGACATCCAAAAATATTGCTAAAATCAGTGTCAAAGAGTGTAGTGTCTATATTTTCTCCTAGAAGTTTTATGATTTCAGGTCTTAGATTTAAATCTTTAGTCCATTTTCACTTTTCACTTTCATGCATTGGAGAAGGAAATGGCAACCCACTCCAGTGTTCTTGCCTGGAGAATCCCAGGGACAGGGGAGCCTGGTGGGTTGCCGTCTATGGGGTCGCACAGAGTTGGACACGACTGAAGTGACTTAGCAGCAGCATCAGCAGCAGGCTATTTTAGGTTTACTTTTGTATGTGGCTAAAAAATCATCCAGTCTTACTCTTTTGCATGTAACTGTTCAGTTTTCTCAAAATCATTTATGTAGAGACTGTCTTTTCCCCATGATATATTCATAGATCCTTTGTCATAAATTAATTGACCATATAAATGTGGGTTTATCTCTGCAGTCTCTGTTCTCTTCCATTGATCTATGTGTTTGTTTTTGTGCCAGTTCCATAGAGTTTTGATTACTATAGTTTGTAGGATAGTCTGAAGTCAAGGATCATAATACTTTCAGCTTTGTTCTTTCTTAGATTGAATTGGCTATTAAGGGTCTTTTATGTTTCCACACAACTTTTAGGATTATTTGTTCAGTTCTGTGAAAAATTTCATTGGTATTTCAATAGTGATTTCACTGAATATGTAGATTACTTTGGGTAGCATGGACATTTTAACAATAATAATCCTCCCATTCCATGAGAACAGCGTATCTTTCCATTTATTTGTGTCATCTTCAATTTCTTTCATCAATGTCTTATAGATTTCAGAGTACAGTCTTTCACTCTCTTGGCTCAATTTTTATGTTATTGTAAAAAGGATTATTTTCTTAATTTCTTTCTGTTAGTTCATTTTTAGTGGATAGAAATACAACTGGTTTCTATATGTTGATTTTGTATCCTGCAACTTAACTGAATTCACATATCAGTTCTAGTGGTTTTTTTTATGGCATCTTTGGGATTTTCTGTAGTATCATGTCATCTACATATAGTAAGTTTTGCTTCTTCTTTTCAAATTTGGATGACTTTTATATCTTTTTCTTGACTGATTGCTGTGGCTAGGACTTCCAATATTATGTTGAAGAAAAGAGGCAAGTGAACATCCTTGTCATGCTTCTGATCTCGGAGAAAAAGATCTCAGATTTTCAGAAATTGAGTACTATGTCAACTGTGAGTTTGTTATATGTGGCCCTCATTATGTTGAGGCATTTTCCCTCTATATCAGCTCTGTTGAGAGTTTTTTTTTTTTTGTAAAATCATAAATGGATGTTGAATTTTGTCAAATGTTTTTTCTGCATCTATTGAGATGATCATGTGATTTTTATCCTTTGTTTTGTTAAGGTGGTGATCACACTGATTGATTGTGGCTATTGAATCATTTTTGCATTCCTGGGATAATCTTAAGGGTTAAATCTCACTTACTCATGGTGTATGATTCTTTCAACATAATTTTAAATTCAGTTTGCTAATTTGTATTGAGAATTTTTGCATCCATGTTCATCAGGAATATTGGCTTGTAGCTTTCTTTCTTTTTTGTAGAGTTTTTATCTGGTTTTGGTATCACATTAATGCTTTCTTTATCAAACAAGTTTAGACGTGTTCCTTCTTTAATTTTTTGAAATAGTTTGAAAGGGAACCTCAGATATGCAGATGACACCACCCTTATGGCAGAAAGTGAAGAGGAGCTAAAAAGCCTCTTGTTGAAAGTGAAAGAGGAGAGTGAAAAAGTTGGCTTAAAGCTCAACATTCAGAAAACGAAGGTCATGGCATCTGGTCCCATCACTTCATGGGAAATAGATGGGGAAACAGTAGAAACAGTGTCAGACTTTATTTTTTTGGGCTCCAAAATCACTGCAGATGGTGACTGCAGCCATGAAATTAAAAGACGCTTACTCCTTGGAAGGAAAGTTATCACCAACCTAGACAGCATATTCAAAAGCAGAGACATTACTTTGTCAACAAAAGTTCGTCTAGTCAAGGCTATGGTTTTTCCAGTGGTCGTGTATGGATGTGAGATTTGGACTATAAAGAAAGCTGAGTGCTGAAGAATTGATGCTTTTGAATTGTGGTATTGGAGAAGACTCTTGAGAGTCCTTTGGACTGCAAGGAGACCCAATCAGTTCATCCTAAAGGAGATCAGTCCTGGGTGTTCATTGGAAGGACTGATGTTGAAGCTGAAACTCCAGTACTTTGGCCACCTGATGTGAAAAGCTGACTCATTGGAAAAGACCCCGATACTGGGAAAGATTGAAGGCAGGAGGAGAAGGGGACGACAGAGAATGAGATGGTTGGATGGCATCATCGACCTGATGGACATGAGTTTGTGTGAACTCTGGGAGTTGATGATGGACAGGGAGGCCTGGCATGCTTGGTCATGGGATTGCAGAGTCGGACACGACTGAGCGAGTGAACTGAACCAGTGAAAATTTTTTCTTATTTCTAGTACTGACCTTTCCTTTTCCATTTAAAGAAATCTGTTACATTTTTTCTAAAGGTGATTTAGTGGTAACAAACTCCTTTACCTTCTGTTTGGAAAAATTTTTTATTTCTTTTTCATTTCTGAATGATAACCTTGCATGGTGGGTATTCTCAGTTGTACTTTTAGTACTTTGAAAATGCCATGCCACTCCCTTCTGTTTTATGAAGTTTCTGCTGAAAAAGCAGCTGATGGTTGTATGGGGATTCCTTTTATGTAACTTGCTATTTTCTCTCAATGCTTTTAAGATTCTCTCTCTTTTTTTTAATGTTTCACATTTTAACTATAATGCATAAGTTTAACTATAATGCATAAGTCTTGCATAAGTTTGTTTAGGTTCATCTTGTTTGGTACTTTCTGTTCTTCCTGGACCAAATATCTATTTCTATTGTCGGATTAAAGACATTTCAGAAATTATTTCCTCAAATAAATTCTCTGTCTTTTTCTATCTCTCTCTCTTTCTGGGGTCCTCCACAATGCAAATGTTAATATGTTAGATGTTGTTTCAGAGGTCCCTTAAATTATCTTCATTAAAAAAAAATTCTTATTTTTTTTTTGCTGTTCTGATTGGATGATTTCTACTACTGTGTCTTCCAAATTGCTAACTGTTCTTCTATATCATTTAATCTGCTGTTGATTTCATTTAGTATATTTTTCATTTCAGTTTTGGTATTCTTCCTTAAGATTGATTTTTTAAATATTTTCTATCTCTTTTTTGAATGTCTTACTGAATCCCTCCATTCTTCTCCCCAGTTTGGTTAGCATCTTTATGACTATTCCTTTGAACTATTTATCTGTTTTTTTTTTTTTTTAGTCCTTTTTCTGAGGTTTTGTCTTGTTTATTTGGAAAGCATTAATTTCTTCCTCATTTTGCCTAACTTTCTGTGTTTCTTTCTATGTATTAGGTACATCAGTGTATCTCCTAGTTTCAAAAGAATGACCTTATGTAGAAAGTGTTATGTGGGGCCCAGTGGAGCAGTTCCTCTGATCACTGGAGCTAGGCGCTCCAGGGGGTATCCCCTATGTGGGTTTTGTGTACCCATATCTTATGGTTGGGCTTGTTTGTTGCAGGTGCATCCATGGGCATGGTTTGCTGTCAGTCCAGCTGGCTGAAAAAATTGGTTGTGACTCTAGCAGGCATGCTAATGTGTGAGGCTTGTCCTCAGTATATCTGGTATATACAAATCCAGGCAGCAACGCCTACAGGTAGGCTAGCATTTAGGGCTGACTGCCTGGAATGGGAGCCGCTTTAGAGGGACACCAGTCCAGGTTGATATAGCCTGTCAGGTAAAGTGGGGCAGGAATTGCTTTGATGGAGCCAACCATGGCCAGTGGGCTGGAGGGGAGTTGGTCCTCAGGAAGTGCCAGGGTGGGGGCCATGACATCAAGTAGACTGATGGAGAGTGACAGAAATGTACACACCAGTGATGTGCCACCACTGGTAAATGTAAAATAAATGGCATGCTCCAGTGCTTTTTTCCCTGGAGAAAGATCCACCAGATACCTGCTTTTGGGGACATGCCCTAAAATTAGTTAATAAATTTCTTTCTCGTATGACCCAGGCTCTTTTCAGCCTGCTGCCTCTGTGCTGGGACTTGGAATGAGTGAGTTTGTGCACATGGCCTTCAAAAGCAGAGTCTTAGTTTCCTATAGCTCTCTCGCTCTCCTGAATGTAAGCTCCACTGGTTTTTAGAGGCGGACACCATGGGGGCTTATCTTCCTAGTGTAGATTTCCCAGGCTGGGGTGACTACGTGGGGCTCACCCTTCATTTCTGAGTGTGGGGGTCCTGCATGGGTGATATCGCTCCCACTTGTGGGTTGCTGTACCAGGGTGTTGGTTCTGACTAGATTACATCTTTGACCCTATTACCTATTTTGATATGACCTTTTCTTTACATCCTTAGTTGTAGAAAATCTGTTAGTCTTCAGCTCTTTCTAGAAATTGTTTTATATTTAGTTGTAGTTTTGGTCTGTCCATAGAAGGAGGTGAGCACAGGATCTTCTTCCTTTGCCATCTTGATCTGGACCCCTCAGGATTTACTTGTCTTATCTCCTAAACCAGATCATCATATCTCGCCTTGTGGGAAGAGACTTACTTTTAAAAAAACTTTATTTTCTTTTTTCTTCAAGTGGGCTTCTCTGGTGGCTCAGATGGTAGAGAATCTGCCTGCAGTGCAGAAGACCCGGTTCAATTTCTGAGTCAGGAAGATCCCCTAGAGAAGGGAATGGCTACCCACTCCAGTACTCTTGCCTGGAGAATTTCTTGGACAGAGGAGCCTGGTGGGCTATAGCCTATGGGATTGCGAAGAACTGGACATGATAGCAACTAACATTAACACCAACTATAGTTTATTTACAATGTTGTGCTAATTTTTGCTGTACAGCAAAATGACTTGCACACATACATATATATATGTGTGTGTGTGTGTATATATATATATATAAATATATTCTTTTTCATACTCTTTTCCATTATGGTATATCACGGGATGTTGAATAAAGCTCCCTGTTCTATACAGTAGGACCTTACTGCTTATCCAACCTATATATAGCAGTTTGCATATGCTAATCCCAAACTCCCAATCCTTCCCTTCCCCACCCCTTACTACCCCACTCCTTGGCAACTGCAAGTCTATGGAAGAGACTAACTCTTAACCATCTTCTTTCAAGGTGGATACTTTAATGAGTGTTTCTCAAAGTGTCATCCTCAATATCCTATGTCAGGAACATTTGGAAAGTCTAACTAAAAATGCAGATTCTAAGGCCCCATGCATCTTCCTAATCCAGTATTGGCTGTAGTGAGGGATAAAAATATGGGTTTTAACAACATCCCCAAGTGATACCTAAGCATGCCAAACTCTGAGAACCACAGCCTCATAGGCACAAGGCAGATATTTGCTGACTGGCTTCACTGACACCCCTCGGATACTCTCAGGATAAGTCTTTGAAGGCCACAGGGTCAGCAGGCTGGGCCTAAGAGTGGAATTTGTACATGCATTCATTTAACAATCATGAGCTTACTAGGCTGGTTATGGGTATATGATGGGGAGTTAGATAGAAGCAGTCTCTGCCCCAGTGGATGTATAACTTCAGAACCTGGAAATAGTCCCTTCCTCAGTATTTTCTCTTTATTTATCCTTTTGATTCCTCATATGCTTTATAGGTATCTTCTATTAGTCAGACTGTGTTCATTATGAACATGACAGATAAAAAGCCTTCCCCTCTTACAGAGTTTACATTTCAGAAAGGAGAAAAGGAAAATAAACAAGTAAACCCAACCCCCCAAGTTAATCACAGATCGTGATAATCACAAAGATGTAAATAAACAAAAGTGTGGAGAGATTGACTTTAAAGGATGAGGTCGCATTTGAGTTGAGAATTGATGGATGAAGGTCTTTGGGTCATGACTGCAAACTGGGGCAGACTGATGAGTCATTTGAAGCACACAGGCCTAAGACGGAGTGATGATGATGATAATGACAGCTATTACTTGTTGAGCATTTCCTGTGCATCAGACTGCGTATGAAACATTTTATGTGCTCTATTGTATTCAGTCTTGGCAGGAAGCCTAGAGATAGGTGTTATTACTCCCACTTTCCGATGAAGAAACTGAGGAAGCCCGGAGATGTTAACTGTGTTGTTTGGGTCAAACAGCTATTAAGTGGCAGATGGAACAATTAAACTTAGCTCTCTGTGTGATGGCAAAGCCTGCACTCTTTGGCACTACACCTTTTTCCTTTTTGGTGGTATGAGGCTGCTGATGCTGACTGCAGAGGAGCATGGCGAAACAGGAAGTTCACAGGCTTCTTACGATGATGAGGATGGCTAATATTAAAAACATTTAATAGTGATAATTTAACACTGTTGAGCAACTACTCTGTACAAGGCACTGAGCAAAATGCCTTGTATTTATTAACTTGTATGATCCTCAGACCAATCCTTTGAGATACAGGTGACAAAATTGGGGTTTAGAGAGGTTAACAACTTGGCCAAAGCCCCTCAACTAATAAGTGGTAGAACCAGAGTCACACTTAACAAGGTCTGATCCTGAATATTGACTCTCTCCCCTCTGCTTCCCTCGTGAAAGGAGCTAGGGTCTGTGCAAAGGCCTTGGACACACTTAAACACAGAGCTTCCCTGGCGGCACTAGTGGTAAAGAACCAGCCTGCCAATGCGGGAGATGGGTGAGGGACTCGGGTTCAGTCCCTGGGTTGAGAAGATCCCCTGGATGAGGGCATGGCAACCTACTCCAGTATTCTTGGATGGCGAATCCCATGGACAGAGGAGCAGATTATGGTCCATACGGGCACAAAGAATTGGACACTTGAGTGACACATGAGGACTAAGACGGCTGTCTTAGCACACACACAGAAGAAAGCTCAAAATAATCAACCTCCCCCAAACCCGCCATAGCTGCTTTCCTTCTGGCCTGGCTCGTAGTGCCTGCGACCTCTTCTCTTGACACTTTGGGACACTTGCTTCAGAATCACAATGCTTTTCCTCTTCTGTGCTGATTTATGAGAGGTGACTGTTATTGGCAAGTACCTGGGCATGTCACAGGAGAATTTGCCACTGTTTTCTATCTTTAGAATGAATGCTGTCAATCCAGGATTAAATTGCCTTCAATCATTAACAAGCCAGCATGGGTTTGTCTGTCACCATCTTTCCATAGGGAAGGGACTGCTGAAGCCGGGTGCAGAGGAGTGAGTTGCGCTAGGAGGAGGCTGCCTGCCTGGTTCAGAGGCCTGAGGAGTGAAGTTGTAGTGAAGACTCAGAAAACTAGGCTGGAGAGGAAGGTGGAATCTCCCAGGGATGTGATTTCCCCCAGAGGGGCTTGAAGCTCCTTGGAACGGAAGGTAGATAGAGAAAGAAAAAGTAAACATCAGTGTTTTTCCTAGCGTGGTCCTTTCTGCTGGCTCATATTGAATCAACAATAGCATCACAATAGCTCCAGTCTTTATTATGTGTCTCTGTACAACGGCAATGATGGCATCGGATGGCAGGAATATCCGGTTTGTGATTCCATGTTGTTGATTTGCTTTTCAATATCAATTAAAGTATGAGACTTATCTCATTCCTGGCAAATCCACTACTTTGAGAGTTTTTGACCCGTTCTGCTTGGGCTGTTCTGTGGCTTGGATGGGGTTACATGTGGAGGATGACCTGGCCCATTCTCTTCACCCTTTGAGTTACTCTGGGTTGGGATTAGTGGGATATGGCTTCATTCCCTATGATTTGGGGTTGAGCAGGGTTGGGTTTGGGGGGAAAACTAGGGCTCATTCTCAATCCACCAACCCTAAATTTTCAGGTCCCTACCAGTGCAATTTCAACATTGGCCAGCTGGTCGCACATTTCAGAGTTCCTATTATTTTGTCAAACTTAAATCTAGAAAGATGATGGGATCTTATGCATTCAAAGAGTGGTTTTATCTTCACCTTAATCATGGATTTTGGTATGAAAATGTGTTTATCATCAGTGTTTCATCTTCTTTTCTGTCCAGGCTAATTGTGTATCATTAGCTATTCATATGGGCTTCTGTGGTGGCTCAGACGGTAAAGCGTCTGCTTGCAATGCGGGAGACCCGGGTTCGATTCCTGGGTCAAGAAGATCCCCTGGAGAAGGAAATGGCAATCCACTCCAGCACTCTTGCCTGGAAAATCCCATGGACGGAAGAGCCTGATAGACTACAGTCTATGGGGTTGCAAAGAGTCGGACATGACTGAGCGTCTTCACTCACTCACTCACAGCTATTCATATGACATGCATTTAAAACTGTTCACTGGCCAAAAAGGATGAAAAGTAGGTTTGTACAATATTTTACAGTACAGTTTTATTATTAGAACTTTTTGAAAAAGCTCTGAATGTGTAGGTGGCATCTCTAATGTGTAGAGTTGGAAAGAGCAGGAAACCATGTGAACACTTACCTGGTCTCCGGTTCTTGCTTTGGCACCAACTAGCTTTGTGATAGTGGGCCAATGCCCTTGTCTTTTTATGTCTCTGCCTCCACATTTGCAAAGCAAGGCCAAGATAAAGGGTGGAGGATGGGGAGGCTGCACTAGCTGACTCCTACGCATCCTTCCAACTATGATTATTTTTTCATGAAAGTGACCTTTGACTTCTATAAACTGTCCCTTTGTGTTACTGTCAAAGGCGGTGACTTGACTTGAATGTGCTTATATTTTAGCACACCAACATATGGTTTCTATCCTTATTTTAAAATCATGATGAAAATCTTTGCAGTGAATTCAGATGCCAGCCTGGCTGCACAGGCTCTGATTGCTTTGGTGTGGCACCTGGGTGAAAAGGTTTCCACTGATTCTTTTAAATTGTAGGACATGGGTTTCCAAATTGCAACTTTGAACATAATCTCTTCTTAGCGCAGGCTTTGTTGAAGCCTTAGGCAGCAGATATCAAAAAATCAGCCAGCTTTATGCACTGACTTTTTTTCTTTAAAATCTTTTTGGCAAGCTTCACTGTGCTTGTCTCACCCTCATACACAAGGGGACTACTTTCCCAGTAAATAGAAGAGCTAAAGACCAGGCTAACAGGTTTGCTGCCGTGCTAATATGGAATAATCTCTGATAACTATAATTAACTTGTGTGCGCCTGTCATAGGTTGACTCACCAGAACATTCACACCCTGCAGGACTGCTATTCCTATTTGAGAGGCAAGCAGATGCTTCCACCAGCTATCTGAAGCCCCCGTGCTGCAGCCTCAGTTTTGTACGCATTTATCCTCGGCAGAAGCACCATCTATTTTAGGAAGGTATTTTGACGTTACCTCTGGGCTACTGTTTCTCCAAAAATGCACTCAGTGAACAGAACAACTCTCCCCCCCATGTGACAGTCAGCCCCAGCCTGTGGTGTGGCAGAGGAAGCTGGTCTGAGACCAAAGCAGCTCATCAGCACTGGGTTTATTCTGGGGCTCAGTTCCCCGCCATTCGCTGACAGTTCTGACTGGCTTCCTCTCCTGGTAGCCAGTCCTGTTGTGTAGAAGGGCTGGACAAGGTGCTGGGGAATTCTTACCAGGGTGCATTCAGGAAAATGGGCTGTTGCCGGGCTTCCCATTGGGGCTCTTCTGAGGACATTTCAGAAGGACAGTCTTTTCCTTGGTAATGCTGTGGGCTGCCTGGCTCCTCAGGGAAAGCTGTTCTTCCTGTGTGGGTTTAAGAGAGCGCTGTGGAGACTATCTGCTCCTTCCCTCTTCGGCAAAGGTGAGAATCAGGATGAGGAAGCATTTAGAAAACAAAAGAAATACACAGACCTATTTAATATACAAATAAATGTGCATAGAAATAAAAAATAAGGGGTTTATATGAAACAAGGCCATGATTTATTTTCTAGATTTGGGCAAGGTAGAATTGTATCAGACAAGACAGATCTAACCCAGTGAGAATAAGGTAGTGAAGTCTGCATAGGAATTAGTAGTGAATGGGTATTTCCAAGTGGTTTCTTAATGAAATAACTCTAAGGATGCTGTGATGGTCATTTTTTTCTGAACCTTTCTTTTTGGTTTCCTGGAAGTCTATCTTCTTCATTTTCTCAAACCCTAACCCCCAGCACATAAGCCACATTAGTAAGAGAATCTGCTGCTGGTTGCTAGTGACATTTACCAAAAACACAAAGTGCCTCAGAGGAAAAAGAAGAGGAGTCTGTTCTTAAAGCTGTTTATAGTAAATATTTTTAAAATTACAGAGTAGCGGCTGTCAAGTTTTCTGAGGTAAAACAATATTTGATTTGTTTTCAGGCATCTTAGGAAAGTCTTAACTTGTTCTTTCTGAAATTTTCCTTCCTTTTTTAAGGATCATGAATTCCCCCAAATGGTTTCTTATAAGTCAGTCATTAGGAGTAGTACAAATTTACGTGTGTGTGTGTGTGTGTGTGTGTGTGTTAGTTGCTCAGGCATGTCTGACTCTTTGTGACCCCCTGGCTGTAGCCCACCAGGCTCCTCTGGCCATGGGATTTCCCAGGAAAGAATACTGGAGTGAGTTGCCATTTCCTTCTCCAGGGAAGTGCAAATTCATAAACCTCTATAATATTATCTTGTGAAAAGGCAGGTCTCACCACAAATATGTCTGAGTCAAGAAAGTTATACAGACTGTTGACAGGAAAGTCTGTGTGATCCATCACCTTGGCAAAACCAGAAAAACTCCCTTGAAAAAATTATACTTCAAAGCCAGGCAACATCTTCAAAATTTCCCTATTTCTTTTAACCATTAATGATTGATATTCCCTATTTGTTATTCTTTAAAATGCTAGCATTTTCAGAGTGAATGAATAGGAATTCATATTAAGGAGATAAGCAGGGCAACACTGCAAAGAAAACAAGGCATTTTCTAGATAGGATAATCTGTTGTTACTTTAATTACAATATTTTCATTTAAATTGTTTCGATTGTTGGGCCACTGCAAAATAAAATACAGTTTACATTTTTCTTCATTTTTAGAGTTTAAACAAAGCATTATTTTAAATGACAGCAAAAATTACACTCCAGGATTTTCACCTTTAGAATTCCAATTTTGTTTTGTTTTCTGATTAAATGGGATCTCAAAAAAAGTGTATCTGAGTATAAAAATAAATATCTGGAATACGATTACTTAAAAATGTTCCATTTTTGCATTTATAATACACTTCAGAATGTGGAATGAATATTTTATGCAAAATCTACTTTTGACTTGAAGATGGTTTTATATTTAAGTCTCTACTCAAATGTATTCTCAAAAAGAATATATTCAGTCACCCATTGTTTTCATGTCCAAGCTACTGTCAGAAGAAGGGAGTTTGGTGATATTCCAAAAGTAATTTTTCCATTTGCAGAAAAGATGAACTAACATCTTTATGCTAATGTGGTATGCTCAGCTGACCTTTGATGTCTTCTATGGTTAAGTAAATATATGGCATAATTTTTAGGCTTTCCTATGAAAACGAAAGTCTATCACATTTATCAAAACTCCAAGGGTGGAAATTCAGATTTTGTTGAACATCAAGTATACACCGTGGACTCCCTTCACAGTATCTTAGTTTTCACAGAAAATAGGTGAATGTGGGAGGGCTGTAGATAAAGGCAGAAATGTCTTGGTAAAGTACCATTGGCATGGAGTATTGTCTCTGCATGACTCATCCTGCCCTCTCTTCTCTAGTTCCATCTCCTGTGCTTGGTCAGGCTGGGACTCCTGGTCTCTGAGTTCTCTCTCCTCTCTGGGCTCTGGTGCTGGGAAGGTTTGTGAGCTACTACTTTTGGCATAAGGGTAACTGAGCTCAAACACATCTTCCATTGAGCCAGAGCTTCAAAGCTCTACCGCCCTCCGTGAAAAGCCGCTAAGTCTCCCGTCAACACCTGACTAAGTCAGCTAAAAGGTACCGCTGCATAGTCCTGTTAGCAAACACAGGTTCACGTGCCCGGTGCACAGAGAGGACAAACATCCAAAATGTCAGGGTGGAGGAGAAAAAGGCTTACTGCAGGGCCTGCAAGGAGACCGGGTGGCTCGTGCCTCAAAACCCCTGAAGCCCCTGAATGCTTTCAGCAAGGCATTTTTAAAGGTAAGATGAGGAAAGGGCAAAGTTGGTTGTTGTAAACTTCTTGGTGTAGTAATCCTTTATTCTTGCAGCTTTCCACACAGGTGAGGTCACAATGTTCCTGTAACCCTATAATGAGACAAATGATATTCTCTGTTGTGCAACTTTTTATTGCTATATGAGTAGAAAAGTGTTACCCTTAGAGGTCAGAGCCTTGGGAATGGGCTATCCTATATATTTCAGGCTATAGGCAACATTCTTAACTTGAAGCAGAAGTAACAGAATACAAAAGTTAAAAAATGGATCTAATATGGAGTCAGATATTGTTCTTCCCTATTATAGTCCTATAATATTCTATATTACATGGGTTATAGGTATACATAACCTTATATGGGAGTTGGTGATGGACAGGGAGGCCTGGCGTGCTGCGATTCATGGGGTCGCAGAGTCAGACACGACTGAGCGACTGAACCATATACAGGACTTAGAAGATACAGACTTAGAGTTATAGAAGATCAGGGCTGGAAGGAGATTTTGAGGTCATTTTGGGCAGTGGGTTTCAGAGATTCCCAAAGTATGAATGTTGGGGAAGGGGTCGAAAGGAAGGCTCAGGCCTTTCCAACAAGAGCAAGCTAACTATTGTTTTATGTATTGTGGTTCTGAGTAGTATTTCTCCAGGGAAATAGTGCTCTGCCATTTTCCCTACTAACCTATTTGAGAACCACTGAGCCTATCTTTATACAAGTAAGAAAACAGAGGTCCAGATTTATGCTGGGTGTTAATTCAATGTAACTTGCAAATACAGAGATTTTACCTAGGCTGGAAATTCTTGCATAGCCAGTACCATGTATCATTTTGATGGAAACTTCTTAGCTGGAAAGCCATGAACAAAATGTTTCTAATGGTCCATTTCTGCGATTGTTCCACTGTTGCAACAAACACCCTCAGCACGTGGGCGTGTATGTGGGGGTGTGGGGACTCATATGCTGCTTGAATTAGGTTGTGGAGCCATTAATGCAACGAGTCTGCAGAACTTGGGAATCAGTCTGGTCCCCTCAGTAGCTGAGGGAGCAGTGCTTGGAACACTTCCTAATTTTTCCCACAGTATGGCAGGCGCTACTTTCTGTAGGAATCAGACTGTAAATCCAATCTCAAATCCCTTGGGCCCCATTGCCACTAACGTGGCTTTGTTATTGGTGTTGATTGAAGACCTCTGGATGTTTGGGAGAGGTCATTAATTTAATGAGAATGTTCTGTTCTGGGTGTGGCACCCAGGCTCTTGAGTGCACAGCATGTCATTGGGAGGGCCAACAGGACATGGTCACTGGACGCTGGTGTGGTAAAGAAGCCTATAGCCATGGCTTCTTTACAATCTGATCAAAATTGTTTGTTCTAAGTTTTCAGAGTTCACCTCGTGAAACTCGACATCCTGTTTCCTTCCTGTGCACTGCATTCAGTCCAGCGTGGTCCAACAAACATCTCTATATATTCTGTGCCAGTCATGGGCCATGAAACTCATGTGAAGGATTTTGTGTTAACTTGGGCCAGGATATCTGTATTTCTTTCCAATAGATTATTTAAAAATAGGTTTAAATGGGATTGACAGACTGATGGGTATAGCTTATTGTCCATCAGAATAATATTGTAAATGAATGGAGTAAGGAAGTGGCAAAACCCACCTAAGTGGTCAGTCAATTCCAACCCATCAGTATCAACTGGAAATATAGGCTTTATTGTTGCCATATCATCTAAATTATATGAAGTAAGGAATCCAGACTTTAAAAATGTTGCATATCTTAGTTTTTAAACGTTGGCAACTTAGTAAAAAAAAAAAAAAGGTAAAAGCCCATGTCTGTGATCTGTTCTCTTGTTCCCAGAAAGCCCAGTTTGTGACTAATGCTTTAAACTCACCTTTGAAGGTGATCCCTGCATTTGTAGTTGACTGTCCTGCTACGGGAAACATATTGTCTCTGAGGCTGTGATGCTGGAAGCTTGCGCTGCACATATGGTTTTGTGGACATATTGTGGGCAGCCAATGAATATTAATCACCTGCAGCAGTTTTATCACCACTGTTATGCAAGCTTGAGAAAGCCATTGTAAAGCAGTTAGTAGCAAACCTGCAACAGTCATTGTGGGACTGCTTTGGAAAATGATGATCCAGAAATAGATTTCACTCACACATTTAAAAGCAATTATGAGCCGTGAGAGGAATATGATAATGCAATGGTCCAAAGGCTGAGGTGTTCTAAAATAATTTCTATGGATTGAAGAACTGAGTACCTTGCCTTCCATGAAGACTTAGTATATATATGCAACTTGGTTTCATGGAAACCATAAAATGTTCATTTGCTTGATTGGTATGACGGCTGTAGCTGCTGCTTCTCCATTACTATAATCATAAGCACTTACCTTCCAGATTTTACAATTGTAGAGACAAAATTTAAGAGATCAGTCCCCGGAGAGAATAAAAGATATGTTTTTTATGAAATGAGGTTGACAGTGTGTACATTGCTTCTAACAAATAAATGCCTTGATATAGGCTGAGAGTTTGTATTTTCTCCAAATCATATAATGGCATTTGGAGGTGGGGCCTCTGGGAGGTGATTAGGTCATGAGAATGCAGCCCTTATAAGTAGAATTGTGGCTTTATACAAGAAACCCCAAAGAGCTCCCCTACTCCTTCTACCACGTGAGGACACAGTGAAAAGATGGCTGTCTGTGAACATGAAAAAAGAACCTCATCAGATAACAAATGTATGCCTCTCACTGTACTTCCCAGTCTCCAGAACCGTGAGAAATAAATGTCTATTGTTTATATGCCAACTAGTAGTCTATGGTATTTTGCTACAGAAACCAGAACAGACTAAGACAGCCCTTATAATTAAAATTCAGAACTCCCAAGCTGCCCTTAATAGAGTCCTTGATAGCATCGGTATTTAGGACCAAGAACAATCTTACAGATGATCTACTTCAGCTCCAGGATGCAGAGAAGTCAACTGACGCAGGCAAACAGCCTAAGTCTGCAGCACCAGGTACAAGAATCTAGCACATTTATAGCTTTAATACTTGCAGTTTCAGCTACATGCCAACGATCTAAAATCCATGACATGCCGTGTTTGTAGTTTTGCTGAAGCAGGGACTCGCATGGACGCATGCGTAGTGATACGAGTGCATTGAAATGAGTCACTTTACTGGTGAATGAGCCTAGCTGACTGTATCTAATCTCAACCTGGTTGTGCTGTTCTCTGCTCTAAAGGGGTCGTTTAGATTGGTTTTACTTTATTGCCTGCCTGCAGCAAGATTTCAGTAAGATGCTTCCGAAATGAAGGAATGAATGAAAGACTACCATTTTATGGAGAAAATTATATGTTGTAGAAGCATTTGCAAATATGACTATTCACATTTTCTCATGCTGTTAGTCTTTGTGAACGTTAAGGGTCAGCTGTAGTTTGTATTAATAGAAATGATGTTCAGATAAGGAGGTAGAGTCTTCAGTGGTTTCTCCCAAAGGAATCTAAACCAGTCTCATGAATTTGTGGGGTTAAAAGGTAAGACTAAAATAAAGACTTAAAAATATTGAATCAGATTCTTTTAGTTCTAAAATTGCCTATGAAAGCTACATCAGCCCATTCCAGTAAATCTATGTACCATTTGATAAATTATGCCTTTAGGGATAAAAAATGTAATGTCTAGATGTTGAATAGTGTCATATGATCAAAACTCCCCTTCTGAATATATATGTTTAACTTGGGCAAGGCACTCAGCCTTTCTAATTTTTGGTTTCCTCATCTATAAAACTGACAATGACACCTGGTGCCAGAGGGTGTCTGGAAGTTCAGAGGGAGTCCTTTAGGAAGGTGTGTTGGGTACTCCCTGGTGTCTTTCCTAGCAGGCTGCCTCTCCTTCCTCTGTTGAACAGTAGTCGCCTGCTTGTTTGTTTGTGAGTATCCACATCAAGCTATGATTTTGGTGTGGGGAGAGGAATGTCTTGCTGCCTTTTGTGTCCCTCTCAGTAAACGTTATTGAATGACTACAGGGCATAATGCAAATGTAAGGACTTATTAGAATTCCATCCAGGGAGTCTGGTTTTTTTAAGTTGATGGTAGAAGGCAATGGCACCCCACTCCAGTACTCTTGCCTGGAAAATCCCATGGACGGAGGAGCCTGGTAGGCTGCAGTCCATGGGGTCGCTAAAAGTCGGACACAACTGATTGACTTCACTTTCACTTTCACTTTCATGCACTGGAGAAGGAAATGGCAACCCACTCCAGTGTTCCTGCCTGGAGAATCCCAGGGACGGGGGAGCCTGGTGGGCTGCCGTCTATGGGGTCGCACAGAGTCGGACACAACTGAAGTGACTTAGTAGTAGTAGCAGGTATTCCTGCAGACACCCCTGTTAGTCCAGCCAATGTACTCTGCTCAGTGGAGAAAGGTGGTGTGTGTGTGGGGGGGGGGGGGTACATGGTATACAACAAAGAGGGGTCCTTTCTTGAATTTTGCAGTGGGTCGCATTCAAGCTTGTTGTGTTATGTCACTGCTGCATACTGTAACAAGATCATTGTTTCAAAGACTGGTTTCTTTTGTTAAGCAAAAAAAAAGAAAAGAAAATTATAGAAGCAGAATTGGGAAAGTGTGTTTACTTGCTATAATATTTTATGGTTTTGTTCTCCCCAGAGCACCATTTCAATGGTTTTACTAAAGGGTTTCAAGTCATCTTGGTACGTAATCTTTTGTTTATGTGTCTTTTAATTACCCAGATCAGTTTTTCCTTGACTTTAGCTCATCTTTATTCTTTTCCGAGGGTGTGCCAGGATAGCTTATGGGGCACCAGGTTTCTTGCTAGACAGCCAGAAAAACCACTATATATTTGTTCTGGGGAATCATAAAAAAATTAAAAGGTGTAAGGGAGTGGTCTTTGTAATCATACACTCCTCTTGAGTTCCAAACCAGTTGTGTGCTCTCTCCTGAGCCTAAACCCAAAGCTATATATGGTATTGGTATGAAACAGCATCATGCTAGAGATAATTATGTCTGTCTTGAGGACTTGACCCAACCAGGCTGACACTTCATAAGGAAAGTCTTGTGATGCTGGCATACTTAGCATTTGCCTGGGGCGGTTTGCAAACCTACTCTATTAAATAGACACAGGCCCTTCTAAGGGAAAGGCTCTGTGCTTGGAACTCCTCAAAACTTTTCACTTTAAGCTAATAGCTGGCTTTCCTCTGGGCACAGAATCAAGTAAATACACATTTAAAATGAATTTCTGATGTCCAGTCATAAATGTATTATGTCTGGAAGTCATAACGTTTTTGGAGAGCAGAGATCTGTGACAAACACATGCTCATAGTTGCTTCGTTATTGTAAAATTTGACCTGAAATCCTGTGATATATGTCTCCTGGGGGAAAAATACTGAACTCCATTGTTCTATCAATTGTGGATAATCTAATTCAGTTGCATTGTGTAGAAGAGGAAGCAAGAGCCCCAGAGCATACCTTGCTTGGTGTCCCCCTGTTCAGCCCAGTCCTGGTCTCTACAATCAACCTGACCCCAGGCAGAAGCCTGAAGGAGTTCCACCCAGACCCTGAGACTCCGTGGCAAATCAGTGTTTCTGCTGGTCTGGCTTTGTGTCCGGCTTCGCCCTGGGTCCCAGCTCTGAAAACTGCATTTCTGATCTGTCTTGTTCCCATGTGCCTGACTCCTGCTCAAGTCACCGAGAGCCCTGGTCCTTCTAAAGCTGAGTCTTCTGCTCCTGCTAGTTTCCTTTCTAGTGCCTGGAGCCTTTACTCTCACAGAACAAGTGACAGAAGCCCTGATGATGATGAATATATTGTTATCTAGAATATTATGTTAATAATAATAATATTAGGCACCATGCTTATTGCTCTACATGCATCATCCTTAATCTTTACAGACAATTTATAAGGTAAATTTATAAATTGATAATATTAAATTTATAAAGTAGATAATATTAATATGCACGCCTCCCCAGCCAGGGCCAGTTTCAGTCCAGCCCCACTCAGTCTGCCCTGTTCTGCTACTGTTGATTCAGCTGTGCCCCTGGTGTGATACTCAGTTTGCTGGTAACTCAACTGGATGGTGGGAAAACAGATGGGGGTTTGACTTGAGACCAACACTGAGACTGTACAGAGAAAAAAAAACCCACAACATTAAGTGAGTAGTTTATTTGCATTTTAGGAAAAAAAATTAAACCTCTGATGTAACTTTTGAAATTCAGGAACACAACTTCATAAATCTTTATAAAGATCTTCATAAAGATAACGTTCATAAATATTCAGGGATAACCTCATACATTTTTCAAAATTGATTATATGGTAAAAATGTTAATCAGTCTGTAGAACTTGTACTTTTCTCAGAGTAGATATGGTAAAAACTCATCCCTTGACTTTCACAGTACATTTAGCTCAGAACCACTTGAAACTGAGCTCTCGGTTCATTACGGATGCTCTCATCAGAATGTACTTATGTGTACTCCTGTATCCACATTCCCATCTGCCTTTCTGGATCTTCATATATTCTTACAATGCTTGATTTTTGAGCAAAATATCTAAGTCATCTATGTCAGTCCCATACCATTTAGGCCAGTCTCCATACCTCTCTGTCTTCTCTGTCCCCAAACAGACCTCAGTTTCTTATATATTTATACTTTTGCTAAACTTCTACACATAGTTTTATTTACTCTGGCATCTACATCCCATTCTTTTAACTTGACCCATCTCTGCGGTTTCTAGTCAGGCGACTTTGGGTGACCTGGATAAACCACTCTCTGCCTCTGAGACACTGTCTTTGAGGAGGCAGATAATAACCACTCATGCAAAGTACTTAAAAGAGTGGCAGGCATGTAGGAAATGTTTACGACAGGATGGCTAAGTGTTCTCTCCATTACAGACAGGTAGCTCTGAGTTAAGAATTGTCCCATCTCCCACTCTACCATATGGCAAAGGGCTCCAGTTGTGGGTAGAATGAAAATAATACTATTTTCAGAGCACCTTCTCTTGCTAAGCACTTGCATTATTTCACTCAGTCCTTCCAACAATCACCAAAGAGGCCAGTGCCATCACATCATTACAGCTCTGGGATAATGACTAGTCTGGGCTTCAGGAAGTATTGTTCCTCCCTTGCTTCTCAGAGATCAGATTTCTGAACATGTCCTTTGTCAACTTTCTGCTTGCTTGAGGTTCCCATGCAGTTTGCAGGGTGTCTTGTGGGTTTCCACATGAGAGGAGATCAGTGAACAGGAGCAGGGGCGGTCTTTGGGGATACTATAAGAGACTTTCAATGTTTTAGAGAAGTGGAGGGCCTTCTGGTTACAGAAGTGTGTATACCTCTTGGATACTTTGTGGAAAAAAAGATCTCTTGAGTACTGAGAGAGATTAGGGAATGGTAGAATTGTGGGATAATGTTAATTAAAAAATAGAAACATTTTGTGAAAATAACTTGCTTACTTCTGTTCTTGAGATGAATCATTGAGGGTTATTTGAAAAGGACTGGAAGCTCCTAGCAATGCCTTGATCTGTGAGTGAGGAACGGAGTGGCAGGGAGCCCCAAGACCTGCCCATTGTCAGTTCTCTGCAGTAGCCCTGCCAGAACCTGTATGGGCAGGGGCAAGGTCTGGACCAAGGCACCCTTCAGGCACCCTGCTGTGTCTCTCATGAAGGGAGTGACAGAGTAGGAAACCCTGGGGAGACTTTTGCCTCCACTTCCAATGCATGTGCATTTGCTAAGTATTAGACTTCTGAAAAAAGAAAGAAAGAAAAAAAGAAGACCTCTGTTGTGCTTCTCTGGTGACTCAGATGGTAAAAAGTCCATCTGCAATGCAGGAGACCTGGGTTCAACACCTGGGTCAGAAAGATCCCCTGGGGAAAGGAATGGTAGCCCAATCCAGTATTCTTGACTGGAGAATTCCATGGACAGAGGAACCTGGCAGGCTATATAGTCCATGAGTTGCAAAGAGTCAAACATGATTGAGCGACTATAACTAACTAAGATTTCTGTTAGAGAGCTGGAGAGGAAAATACAAGACTTGATCCTAAACTCTAATGTTTGAGTCTTTAACGTTGCTACTATAGGTTCTAAAGGGAAGAGAGCAGAGGAAACTGTCTGGGCAAATGCAACCGCTTTGTTGTTACGGGGCTTTGGTCTCAAATTCTGGTGGTTTTGAGCCAGGTTGGAGCTTGTGTCAGCAGTGAACCTGCCCTTTGCCTGTCTAGGTTCAGGTGGAAGATGAAAGCTGAAAGGTAAGTTCAAGGTGAATTGTCTATAGAGGAATAAGAGCCAATAAAACATAATCCTAAAGTTATATATGAATGAGAGAATGCTATGCATGTGAACGAGAAAGAGTGTGAGACTGGCCTTATAGGCATCTCCAGTTTCTGTGCTGGACTTTGTTTTGTGTAGAGCCATCTCAAGCATGGTCCTGGTGTGCTCCCTTCTCAGGAAATAGTGAGATCATGTGGGAGCAAACTTCAGCTTTTCCCAGTAGCTGAAGTGTGCCTAAAACATGCATTTCAGCAATCTTAGAGGGAGTTCTCTAGGAGAAGGCAATGGCACCCCACTCCAGTATTGTTGCCTGGAAAATCCCATGGATGGAGGAACCTGGTAGGCTGCAGTCCATGGGGTCGCTAAGAGTCGGACATGACTGAGCGACTTCACTTTTACCTTTCACTTTCATGCACTGGAGAAGGAAATAGCAACCCACTCCAGTGTTCTTGCCTGGAGAATCCCAGGGATGGGGGAGCCTGGTGGGCTGCCGTTATGGGGTCGCACAGAGTTGGACACGACTGAGGCGACTTAGCAGAGGGTGTTCTCTAAGGAAAAGTGTATTGCCTGGGGCCAGAAATTTTAGTAGACTACAGTCATTTTCAAACTTTCTTTTCTGCGAAGGGATACTTTTTTTTAGGCATAAAAGCTATGAAACTCTAATATGTAAACTATAAAAATTATATTCTATTTGCATAAGTTTATTTGATGAGCTCAAATGTAGTGAAGCTTTGCTACATACTATCTTTAATGGATATATAACATGAGAGGGTTGAGGGGAGATAACTGTTTGTTGAAAAGGAGGCTTCAAACCAAATTTTCAAAAGAAATAAAAAGTTCAGTAATACAGTTATAAAAACCCTAATAGTTTTACAGGCTGTATACAGTTTTCTCCATGAAGTAGTCTGAATAAGACATTAATGGAGAATGCTCAAAGAGATAAGTAAAAGAGTGATTTTCATTAAAAAGGTCAAGAAATTATGAAGCAAGATCTGCTAAAAATGAAAAAAAGTTTAGGGAGACAAAGAGCAATTAAGAAAATGGAGAATCAATTGCAATGCCCAAAATATCTTTAATAGGAATTCGTGAAGAATAAACTAGTGGTAATGGTGGAGAATTAATATTTTGAAAGGTGGTAAACAATGAACCAGAACTGAAAAAAGATATAGGTCTTTGAGTACTCTGAGGACCAATCCAAGAACAGATAAAAATAAATTCATAAGTAGATAGATGATGGTGAAATTGCAGACTATCAAGGTGCTTGCTAGGGCCGCCATAATAAAGTGTCACAATTTAGGTAGCCTAACAAGAGAATTGTATTTTCTCACCATTCTGGAGGCTAGAAATCCAAGACCAAGGTGCCAGCAGGGTTGGTTTCTTCTGAAGGTCTCTCTCCTTGGCTTGCAAATGGTCATCTTCTCACTGCATCTTCACTGAATCTTAGCTTAGTGCCTGCCTGTGTCCCCATCTCCTTCTTATAAGGACACCAGAAAGGTTGGATTAGGTCCACTCTACTGCCTCATTTCAACTTTATCACTTCATTATTGGCTCTGTGTGCAAATACAGTCACATTCTGAAATGTTGAGCTTCAACAACATGAATTTTGAGGAGCATATGGCTTGGGCTGTAACATAAAATTAAGGAATAAAATCTTAAGACTGTCAATGAAAAAGACTCTCTCAAAGGAGAGGCCATCAGACTTGACTGCAGCCTAAGGGAGCATGAGCTTCCATTTACTGAGAAGGGATAGCAGTTATATATCTGGATTTAAAAAAAAAGCTAAAATATTGTTAAAATGAAGCACAGTTAAGTAGATAATATTGTCAAGGCTGCAATACTAATAAGTGAGAGGATTGGGCTTTGATTTTAAGCAGTCTGACACCCCCAGCCTATATTTTCAATCATTTGGCTACTATTAGGAACAAAAAAATTATTATTTTAAAATTAACAAGGAAATATCATGAACAATTGGTGTTAATAAATTTGAAAACTTAGGTAAATTTTGTACTTTTTGAAAAATATAAATTATTAATGCTGTTGTTCAGTTGCTAAGTCATGTCTGACCCTTTGATACCCCATGTATTATATAGCACACCAGGTTCCTCTGTCCTCCACTATTGCCCAGAGTTTGTTCAAATTCATGTCCACTGAGGTGGTGATGCTATCTAACCATGTCATCCTCTGCTGCCCTCTTCTCTTTTTTCCTTCAATCTTCCCAGCAGCAGGATCTTTTCCAGTGAGTCATCCCTGTGCATCAGGTGGCCAAAGTCTTAGAGATTCAGCTTCAGCATCAGTTCTTCCAATGAATATTTGGGTTGATTTTGTTTAAGACTGACTGGTTGAGCTCTTTGGACTCCAAAGGACTCTCAAGAATCTTTTCTAGCACCACAATTTGAAAGCATCAAATTGGTGTTCAGTCTATTTTATGGTCTCACATCTGTACATGACTACTGGAAAAACCATAGCTTTGACTATACAGACCTTTGTCAGCAAAGTGATATCTCTGCTTTTTAATACACTGTCTAGGTTTGTCATAGCTTCCTTCCAAGGAGCAAGCATCTTTTAATTTTGTGACTGCGGTTACTGTCTCAGTGATCTTGGAGCCCAAGGAAATAAAATCTGTCACTGCTTCCACTTTTCCCCCTTCTATTTGCCATGAAGGGATGAGACTGGATGCCATGATCTTAGTCTTTAGAATGCTGAGTTTCAAGCCAGTTTTTTCACTCTCCTCTTTCACCCTTATCAAGAGTCTCTTTAGTGCATCTTTACTTTCTGCCATTAGAGTGGTATCATCTGCATATCTGAGGTTGTTGATATTTCTCCCTGCAACCTTGATTCCAGCTTATGATTCATCCAGCCTGGCATTTCACATGATGTACTCTGCACAGAAGTTAAATAAGGAGGGTGATGATACACAGCCTTGTCGTACTCCATTCCCAGTTGGGAACCAGTCAGTTGTTTCATGTCCAGTTCTGTTACTTCTTGACCTACATACAGGTTTCTCAGGAGACAGGTAAGGTGGTCTGGTACTTCCATCTGTTTAAGAATTTTCCACAGTTTATTGTGATCCACATAGCCAAAGGCTTTAGCATAGTCAATGAAGCAGATGTTTTTCTGGAATTCCTTTGCTTGTTCTATGGTTCAACAAATGTTGGCAATTTGATCTCTGGTTCCTTGGTCTTTCCTAAACCTCACTTGTACATCTGGAAATTCTTGGTCCACATATTGCTGAAGCCTGTCTTGAAGGATTTTAGAAATAACATTGCTATCATGTGAAATGAGCACAATTGTGTGGTAGTTTGAACATTCTTTGGCCTTGCCCTTCTTTGGGATTAGAATGAAAACTGACCTTTTCCAATCCTGTGGCCACTGATGAGTTTCCCAAATTTGCTGACATACTGAGTGCAGCACTTTAACAGCATTATCTTTTAGGATTTGAAATAGTTCATCTGGACTTCCATCACCTCCATTTACAAACGAGCTTTGTTCATAATAATGCTTCCTAAGACCCACTTGACTTCATACTCCAGGATGTCCGGCTCTAGATGAGTGACCACACCTTGTGGTTGTCTAGACCTTTTTTTGTATAGTTCTGTGTACAGTTTCAAAGCATTAAAAAGATACCCAAGAAACCCACTTAGCTTGTCTTAGAACACTAAGAGAATTTTGACACTTAAGCCAGAAGAAGAGTGCCATAAGAAAAAATATTATAGATCATTTTTACTTATACAGAATATTTCAAATAAAAATGCTTAAATAAGCTAATTTATCATAAAAAATCTATTAAAAGGTACATAAATTAATAGATTAAATTTAAACATTTCTTAAATGATGCAAAAAAAGCATTTGATGAAACAATAATTCTCAATTATAACAATTATAAAATGTGGATAGAAGGAAATTTCCTTTCCCTAATAAAGTATATCTACTTGATTTCCACAGTAATATCAATTAACAATGAGACCTTAAAATCATCTCATTAAAGTCAAGAAGAACTCAAGGATGTCCTGAGTCAGTATTTCTTTTGAACGTGGTACTTGAGATTCTAGTGAATGAATAAGACAAGTCAACGAAAAAAGATTAAAAAGGGAGAGATCAAATTATTCTTATTTGCAGGTGATAGGATTCAACCCTAGAAAATAAAAAAGAGTTTACAAGTAAATTCTTAGAAATAGTAGTTAAGTTTAGCAACATTGATTGCTGGCTATAAGATCAACATAAAAATATCAAAAGCATTCTGTACAAATAGAAAATGAAGTTGAATGATCTTTTTATAATAAGAACCAAAAATAGAAAGTATAGAAATAAATCTAACAAAGATGTACAGAATATTCATGAAGAAAATTCCTAAACATAGAAAGACACAGAAAGACAAAAGAAAACTGTTATTCAGAGAGATAGATAATACACATGATTAAAACAAATCAGTATTGTAAAGATGGCAATTCTCCTCAAATTAACCCATGTATTTAATGTAACTCTAATCAAATGTTATAAGGGTATTTTATGGTACTCAATCCTAAAATTAACATTAAACAGCAAATTATGAAAAATAAGAAAACTGTGAAGGTTAACAATATAGGAGACTTGTTTTATCATATCTCAAGGTCTATTATACTATAACAATTAATAATTCAGACAGTCAGAAAAACAGAGTCCAGAAACAGACACATGTGTGCATATGACAGGGGTGACATTTCACATCTAAAATGTCATGTAAAAGAGAGGAGAGAATATTCAATAATTTTTTCCTGGACCAGTTAACCATTTATAAAAAAAGTAAATTCTTCCTGGAAACTATACAAAAACCATTCCATGCATATTCAAGGCATAAGTATGAAATGAAAGCAAAAATAATATTTTAGATGAAAATATAGAAAAATATCTGTATAACCTTAGGGTAAGAATGAAATAGGCAGAGACACCACAAAAAGCACAAAGTATGAAAGAATACATTGATATATTTGCCTACATTAGCACTTGAACTAAATGTTCAACATAAAGCACTATAAGAGTCAAAAGAGAAGTCACCAAACAGAAACAGATATTTGTTATGTGTGTAACTGACAAAAATATTGAAGAGACTCCTTATATAAAGCTTTATATGAAGTAATCTTATAAATTAAGAAGAAAAGAACAACCCAAGAGAAAATGGGCAAAAGAAACAAAAAAAATTCTAAAATAAGGGAATTAAAATGGACAATAAACATATGAAAAGATGCACAAATTGACAAATAATTTGGGAAATAAAAATTAAAAGAAAAATGAACTATAATATCATGCCCATCAGAGAGGCATAAATGAACAATATCAAGTGCTGTGAGGACATAGAGCAGTTAGGGAGAACACTTTGGAGAGTACTTTGGCAATATCTTGTGATTTTGTATCTAAGTGTTCTCTATGAAACAGCTATTCTGCATCTAGGCATAGCCTTAGAGAAACCTTACACTCATGATCAAAGAGTCTCATTGACTGTGATGTTATTAACGGAAGATGTTCATGGCCTCAGTGCAGTTAGTTCAGTCACTCAGTCATGTCTGACTCTTTGTGACTCCGTGGACTGCAGCACTCCAGGCTTCCCTGTCCATCACCAACTCCCAGAGCTGTGCAAACTCATGTCCATTGAATTGGTGATGCTATCCAATCATCTTATCCTCTGTTGTCCCCTTTTCCTCTTGCCTTCAATCTTCCCCCGCAATCAAAGTCTTTTCCAATGAGTCAGTTCTTTGCATCAGGTGGCCAAAGTATTGGAGTTTCAGCTTCAACATCAGTCCTTTCAATGAATATTCAGGACTGACTTTCTTTAGGATGGACTGGTAGGATCTCCTTGCAGTCCAAGGGACTCAAGAGTCTTCTCCAACACCACAGTTCAAAAGCATCAATTCTTCAGTGCTCAGCTTTCTTTATGGTCCAACTCTCACATCCATACATGACTACCTGAAAAACCATAGCCTTGACTATATGGACCTTTTTCAATAGAGTAATGTCTCTGCTTTTTAAAATGCAGTCTAGGTTGGTCATAGCTTTTCTTCCAAGGAGCAAGCGTCTTTTAATTTCATGGCTGCAGTCACCATCTGAAGTGATTTTGGAGCCCAAGAAAATAGTCTCTCAGGGCCTCAATATCTATTAATATGAGAATCAGTATACAGTGATATTGTCATGCAATAGTGACAAATAACTTACCAGTTTAAAATGAATTAATTACAACCAGGTGGTGTATCAATATGGACAAATCTCAAAAAAAATTGCTTAGCAAAAACCCCCCACAAGAGAACAGGATGGTTATTGTAAATATATATATATAATTATATAATAATGTATAATTACAATATATATAATTATATAATAATGTATAATTATAATATATATAATTATATAATACATATCACATTTATATAATATATATCATATAATATATAATATTATATGATATATATATACACACAAAGTAAAGTAAGACATTACTATATATAAACATGACTATTAAAGCTATATAAAATAAAAAACAGACTACATTAAAGAGAATTTTCACTGGAGCAGAAAGAATGGAATAGTATCAGGAAATGATAAGCTTGAATTTTCAACTGTATCTGTAATGTTTTATTTCCAAACAAAGCAAAGCATAAAAAACAGGCAAATATGGCAAAATGTTATTTTCTATAATGTCAATGCAAATATGGTAAAATGTTCAAAATGTTATTTTCTATAATGTCAATAGAAAAATTTTCAGTTTCAACAGAAACATTTCATAGTTAAAAATAAATCACAACACTTATTTAGAAGGAAGTCTTTCAATGAGAAAAATGGACTTTGAGCAAAAGTCTTAATATGTCATAGTGGACTGATAGGTTTACCACATGATCTGGATAAAAGTACAGTACAGTGCCTTTTAACTGGAACGGTCTAGAGCACTGATTTTCAAGCATTTAGAAATGTTATTATGCCAAACTCCACTATATGAAACAGACTAGTTCTAGTTTACTAAGGTAATTTATTTCATTATATATCCTTATGAAATACATATGTATAAATCTACAAAAATGAATATAATTCACTAGAATGCAAGGAGAATAGATTAAGAACTCTTATTATCAGTAAGAGAAAGAACTTAATAGAAAAATTTTTAGAGGATACCCAAATGGCCAATAAACACATGAAAAAGTTTTTAACACTGCTAGTCTGCCAGAGGACCGTATATCCTGGGAATAGTCCCAGTTTACTCTGCTAAAAATTTAAAACTCCCTAAAAATTTAAAAACTTCCCTGGTGGCTCAGAGGTTAAAGCGTCTGCCTCCAATGCGGGAGACCTAGGTTTGATCCCTGGGTCGGGAAGATCCCCTGGAGAAGGAAATGGCAACCCACTCCAGTATTCTTTCTTGGAGAATCTCATGCACTGAGGAGCCTGGTGGGCTGCAGTCCATGGGGTCACAAAGAGTCGGACACGACTGAGTGACTTTACTTACTTAAAAATTTAAAAACACCTCCTTTTAAAAATTTTTAGAGGATACCCAAATGGCCAATAAACACATGAAAAAGTTTTTAACACTGCTAGTCTGCCAGAGGACCGTATATCCTGGGAATAGTCCCAGTTTACTCTGCTAAAAATTTAAAACTCCCTAAAAATTTAAAAACTTCCCTGGTGGCTCAGAGGTTAAAGCGTCTGCCTCCAATGCGGGAGACCTAGGTTTGATCCCTGGGTCGGGAAGATCCCCTGGAGAAGGAAATGGCAACCCACTCCAGTATTCTTTCTTGGAGAATCTCATGCACTGAGGAGCCTGGTGGGCTGCAGTCCATGGGGTCACAAAGAGTCGGACACGACTGAGTGACTTTACTTACTTAAAAATTTAAAAACACCTCCTTTCACTTTTGGTTTAAATGATACATCTTGTGGTTGCCCTACTTATACCAAGGGAATACCAATTTCAATCCCAGTGAGACACCATCATGTACCAGAATTGGCAATGCCAATGGTTGGCCAGGATGGGAGACAGTACTAACTTAAAATCCTTCCCAGAAGAGCCTCGTGGCTCACTCATGACACTCATACTGGAGCCTATTTGGGGAGGTGGAGAGGGGTAACTACTCCTGGAATTTTAGAACCTTCCCAAGAGGTGGGCCTGGGTCTGAGTCTCTGTTTAAACTTATGGAAACTTTGCTTAGGGAGTCTGTTTCAAAGCTGGTTTAACTTAGGTTGCAGTTTACCATACTTATCTAATTTAGTTATGGTTAAGTGTTCTTCAGAACTGAGTAAAACTTTGTTCAAACATATGGCCCCAGCCCTGGACTTAGAAGTCAGCTAAGTTACAGAAATCTTGATCTATAGGAAGGGGGTCTCAGATGCCTGCTGAGGCAGCCTCCCTGTATTTTTCTAGGTCTCTATGACTTCACTTCCTCAGACCAGCAGAAAGGCTCACACAGTGAATGAGGTCAGTCTTTGAAATCTTTCTGGAGGCCAGCTCTAACTTGTTTCATTCGCCTCTTCAGGGCTGCTGCCTGGTCCCTTACAGGAAAAGAGGGACTGGGATCTTTGTTATCCTTTGGCCTTGCACTGAGATCACCTTCTTCTAGAATCCAAGAAAACCAACCAATTGCCTAGGCCTCCAAATAATCCTCTGTGTCTACTTTCTAGTCACCAAAAAGAGCAAATTTGACCGAATATTTCAGATCACTCTCTGGCTCTTCATTCAAAGAAAAACATTTTTTTTTTCCCCTCCAAGTAAATTAAATTCAAGAGTCAAGGTCAACAAGTCACCTGGGATTCCCCACTGCACTTTCCTCACTTTGTGGCTCCAAGTGAGACAATGAATGTGCCTTCAATTTGCATGTGCGGTGAAAACGGATTCTTGTCCGACTCCATCACATTGCATCAGACACGAACACGGTCTGGCTTCTTCTGCCCTGCTCGTTTTTGATTACCTTTGCTTTGATGCTCGCGGATTTATTAACCAGCCAAGCGCTCCCCGGGGAACCTCAACGGCTGGGGAGCCCGGTGCCAAAATCGCAAGGTGCTCTCTCCGTCACACAAGGCTTTTGTTTAAACATTTCTCAAGCAGCGAACCCGCCTGTCAAGGCTGATTCTGTGGGAGAACATATTTGTAAGACAAAGGAAGGCTGCGGCCGACCAGGAAGCCTACGACTCGCGCGGTGAATTATTCACTCCCGGCCATGCAGGGTCACGGATGCTCACAGCGGGGGCGAGGCGTTATTCATTACCAAGCTTGGGTTTGCAGTCTTCAGATATCCCCCTTCCCCCTTCCGTTGCCCCTTCAGGTTTTAACAAGACATCACATTCTTTCAAACTTCCCCTGGGCAGCAGAGGTCTTCCCCTCCTCCTCCTCTCCCCTTTTTCCACCCGCAGAAGGTACAATTGAAGATAGAAAGCTGGAGCAGTTGTAAATTGCAGCAGTTAACGTCAAATTGATGGAGCAGTGATCAAATGAAGTGCATAACCACACAATGCAACCTGAGGGCGGAATGCTGTTTCAAACATTTCTAATGACAGGGTTATAAAATCATAAAAACGGAGCCCTTCCCCGCCCGGCCCCCGCCCGCGGCAATAAAAAGACCATGTGGGTGATCAAAACTATTAACGAGGATGAGAGTGGACATTGGTTTGGGGATAATGGCGCCTCAGTCAGAACTTCAGCTTTGGGACATCCTTGAAGTTTGGATTTTCCCAGCTCCCTACTTCCTGGCTTTTTAACCTTGACTGCAGGGGTAACAGGGACAGTTCGCTGGTCTAGAAAAGCAGTGGCGGCAAATTGCTGAGCTGTCTGCCTGGCTCTGGCATACAGCACAGTCCATTCACAAAATAGAATGAGGGACAATGTCACAATTAACGGGCAGGGAAACATTTAAAAAGTATTAAACTAGACAGTATGCACTGACTTCCAGCTGTCTATTCAGCTGCAGACAACAGAAGGAAAAGTGATTAGACTCAGGAAAACATCACAATAAAGGGTCAGAGAATAATATCGAACACATCCCATTGTTACTTTCCTATAGAGAGGAAGAACAGATCCACTCACTTTTAGCTTATTATAGTCTCCCAGCCAATGGGGGTGAATGGTAAGAGAATAACATGATTTCTTTAGAATGATTTAGTTGTAGGGAAAGTAAGAAATTGAATGTGGTGGCAAGAATAATGACATGAGATAAACAACGGAGGCCAACGAGACAACTTTAGTCTCCCTTCTCTGCTGCTCTTACTCTGCTGCACAGGCTCTTGACCGTGTCTTGTTAATATCAAACAGAAGAGTGAACTGTCAACTTGTTTTCAAGCAGGGCCCCTCCTGTCTTAGGGAATCTATCTTCTAACTGTTGAAATTATGGTTTGTGAAATAACCACTTTATTCAAGAATAGAGATAGCCAGGGAAATAACTGAGCCTGTAAAATAGGAAAATGCACATAAGACTGTAAAGATAAACATATATGAAAGTATATACAAGAATATAAAAAATATACAAAAGAGTGACATAGGTTTATAGACCTTATGTACAGAGCACAGAAAATCACATGTGACTGGGTTATTCTGACAAGCAGCTTTGGTTTGCTCTTAATTACCTAATCAATTCAGGACCTAGTAGAGCTATTTTTGACAGAACATTATTTGGATAGTTCCCTTTGATTGTGTGGACCTGGGTATTTAATATATTTCAATTCCTATAATTTCAAGGCATATGTGTAGACTAAATATTGTCAAGCAGGATATGGCTCCTAGAGGATGCCAGCATTCACCCGCTAATTGACATGCTAAGAACCAGCATCAACATGCATTCCAGTTGTGGTCTGGAGGCTGAATTAAAATAAAAACCCACAGTAGTGTCCTATTTAGATTTGTCCGATTAAAAACTCATATTCAAAGCTGATGAGACCCGCTTTAGTTGCAAGTTAATGCTTGCTGGTTCTTGCAGTCATCTCAGCAGCCCCACTCAGTAAACAAGAACTCAGGCTGAGTGGGTGCTCTTTGCAGCTGCCAGAAAGGGAGGCAGGAGAGGAGCCAGCTAAGGGACCATGTGAAAGCAATGGTCTTGGAGCCAGAGAACCTGGGTCCTAGTCTTAGGTCTCTCTTTTCCCTTGGTCCTCTGGTCACTTACAGAAGCCAGACTACAATTTTTTTTCACGTGTAAAGTGGAGGAAGTGACCTGGACCTCATAGATGGTTGTGATATACATGGGAGATAAAGTCTGAGACTGTCTCCCCACAATCAGTTCATTGGTACCGAGACGATTGATGTTTGTCAATCATTTCCTGGGCCGCATCACCGTGGGGATTTGTACTGGGAGAGGACCCTGTGAGAATACGACCAGGGATGTCCTATTCCCTGAGATGCTGTCTAGACTCCAAAAAAAACCCCCAAACAAACAGATTTCCGAAAGCAGAAAAGAAACTGCATCTGACTTAGGGGTTTTTGGGCTCCCCTTGGAAATAGAATATCTTTAGTAAGGTTTTTAATGACACTTCCCTTCCAGTTTGAGGCAGGTCTGCATTGAGAGAAATCTGATGCCTTGGGAAGCAGAATTAGTGTAGGTCTCTTCATCTTAAAGAGAAGGGATTTTAGTTCACAACCATCCAGTGCCTCTTGTCTAGTCCACCTGATGCACTGTGTTCAGGTAATCTCATCAAACGAGAAAGATCACATCAGTTCTGGCTGATTCAGAATGTCCTGGCAGAGGAGGTGTCAGTGGAGATTTCAGGCTCTTGGAAAAGCGCTTAGGTGCGGCTTTGTCTGCTTCTTCCATTCTAATCAGAGAGGTCCTCTGTGGGTCATAAGACAAGAAATAAGAGTTTAGAAAGCCCCTCAAGAACAAGGGGGCCAGAAACTGAATCTGAGGAGCCAAACACTTAAACAAGCTCTGGCTGAGGAGGGAAGGTTAAATGACTCCAGGGATGAACCAGCTCGCTCTGAAGCAACTTCCTTGGTTTGAGCCAGAGGGCCAGATGCCCAGTGCCTGTGAACACAGAGGATTTAAGGCAGACTGCTGCACTCGAGAACCTTCTGTGCTTTCAGCTCAGTCTTGGAGGAGTTTTATTCCATAACTTGTATATTTTGAAAGGCAAACCTGTGACCCACTGGGTCCTGGGCACAGAACCCATGCTATGAGAAAAGTCACTTGACCCAGTAATAAAATGTTTTGAGATATTGTCCCAGCAAAAAGATAAAAATCTTAAATTGCCAGCATCGTAAGTTTTGATTTTATTTAATCATAGACACATTTCCTGCTATAACTTTTTAAAGATGGTCTACATTTGAAAAGAATTAGGACAATCCTGTATCTTTGATCAACTCAACGTCTCTTTAGGGGAAAAGATTTAACACTCTCATTTTTAAACAGAAATATAAATATGCATCAACTAACAGTTTTCCAAATTAGGCAGCAAAATCTTTATGATTTCCTGACATCCAAATGAATGGGAGCCCTGTTTTGTGCTTAGAACTGACTGGCTTTGAACTAAATACACTTGAGTGAGGGGGTTTTGTGTGTCATCATATTAGACACAACTTGTCATTAGTTTTAACTTTGACCGGGTTATAGTGAGGAATTTGGTTGTTCAAGTTTGCCTATTGTTTATCTATACCCGGACTTAATTATTGTTTCCCAGGTCAATCATTATCGTTTTAAGTGGAAAGAAATGGCCTTTACCCATGGGATGATTCCCACAGTTTATGATATGTAGTTAGACCATGAGGTCAGAGAGAAAGCTGGAGTGGGCAGAGACTCTGGGGGTAGAGAGGGGGTGGAGTGTGATCTGGTTACTCGGGAGAAGTTGGAAATACAAGGCTTTCTCTTTTTCAGAAACACTTCAGGGAGATGGACCAGTTAAAGACTACACAGGAGCGGAAGAGTGGCCATCTCAAGCCATCTCAGAAAAGTCCTTTCTATGTTCCCACCGTAAGGCATTTTGAAATTTCTGCTCTTAAAGAACTCCTTACAATGGGAGGCCCTATGACATGATGCAAGGGCCATTTCTTGTTGTGTGGAATTTCCTGAATATTGCAGGATATTTGGTGTCCCTGACTCTGCCTTCCCAGCTATTTTGGCAGTAAGAAGATCTCCAAAATGTTCAAGAATTGCTACACACATTAGCCGGGTCAGGAGAGAGCCATGTCTGACCCAGGGTGAAAAATCACGGAGATGTTCTCGGGGAATGAGAAGAGAAGAAACTTCAGAGCGTGTGACAGATCACGTCAAGAGGCAGAGGTGCTAAAAAGAGCACAGGCACCCAGTTTGCCGAGGAGAATGTGGCCAAGTATGCCCCCTGTTGTGCAGGGAGGGGAGGAGGAAATTACATTTGAATACTGTGCCAATTATATGCCAGGGTTTTGTGAAAATTATTTAAATTAGTCATCATTATTCTGTGAATTAGGTGTAATTATTCTATCTTCACTTAAGGAACTCGAATCAGAGAGAGAGAGAGAGCTGCCAGTGACACAAGTAGGATGGGACTCCCAGACCGTTTGAACCCTTTCTCTTTTTAAAGATGTGGACTCATAATGAAGCTTCCCCTGCACTCCAAGTTCATTGTTTTTCTTTTCATCCTGGGTATCCAAGGTTACATGAACCAATAAAAAAACTGGTGGTCCAGTTACTGTAACTTGGACAAGTAAGCTCTACCGTGAACCTAGTAGAACATTGGCCACATAGGATATACTGTGTACCTCTCCCTCCTCTGCCAATCAGAGATACATTTGCTCAATGCCTGGGGCAACAATTCCTGCATAATTTCTGACATTAGACCATACTTCACACTGAGGTCACCACGATTTTCTTCTCTGTGGCTAATAAAACAGAATTGTCAAGTGACTGTTGATAAGATATTAATGATACTACCGATGGGCTGGAAATTGGGTCTAAGAAAAAGTGTCAGAGATTGGCTAGCTGTTTACCAAAACTGTTTTCTTTTCCACCAGTACATACAGCTAGAAAACATCCCCCAGCATCCCTGTAGTTAGGTGTAACTGTGAACTGATTTTGACCAATGGATTGTGACTGGACGTGAATACATCCCTTCTAGGCCTGACCCACAAAATCCTCCTTAGGATCCTGTACTCTCATCTTGTTCTGTCTGCTGCCTGGATGTTGGCATCAAGATGACCTTGGGATGCCAACACCCCAGCTTCACTGATGCTGGCAGAGACCTCATCTCCTTAGGATCCTATGAAGCAAACTCCTCTTCTCAGCCTCTCCCACTCTTGACTGGATTTTATGCACTGGGCTAAGTCTATTGGAGAGCTGTCTCTGGCTTGTACTGGCTGGCAAGAGCTGATTGTTTTGTAGCTGGTCGATATCAAGTTGAAGGCTTCAAATTGGATAGTTTACAACACAGAAACTGGCCAATGCCACAAACTAGAGCTTTTATTTTGGAGTCATTTTACTAACATGCCACTGGCTAAGCCACTGAGATTTTATTTGTACACAAATAACATTCTTATAATCAATATATATACTGCTACTCAAAGTGATATTCTTTAACAAAACCTTTTAGGTGACACAGTGGTAAAGAGTCCATCTGTCAATTCAGGAGACACAAGAGACCCAGATTTGATCCCTGGGTCAGGAATATCCCCTGGAGTAGGAAATGGCAACACACTCTAGTATTCTTGTCTGGAAAATTCCATGGTCAGGGGAGCCTGGCAGGCTATAGTCTATGGGGTCACAAAGAGTTGGAAATGACTGAGCATGCATGCACAAAAGACGTGAAATTGGTATGATGGTTGGGTGGAGGTTGGCAGGAAATGGGCATCAACGAAATGGATATCAGAGACTGGAAAAGCAGCAACTCATTTTATGTAGTTGCAAAGCATTTGGTAAAACCATTATCTGCAGTAACTCAGAAGGCAGACTCAGTGTCCTTGCAGTCACTATCTCTTGGAGAAGTGGTTGGAAAACATAACGGTAAGTAATGTGTACTGTTTATTACCGGCTGTGACTAAAAAGTATTAAAACATAAGATGAACTCAGACTGAGACTTGTTTGTAAATAAAAATAGAGTAAAAATATAAACATTTGTAAAATTGGACTAATTTACTACTGTAGGATCCCAAATAGTCAGAAGAAAACAGGAAAAGCTTTTGCATGCCAAAGGCTCAGGTGGGTTTGTTTATTTTTATCATCACAAACATTTTGAAGATGGGAAGTATTTGAATGTGTGGAAATTGAGTTCCTTTGGGAATCAGTCAGAAAGCAAGACGAGCCATCCTGGTTGGCTCTCACCATAGCACTACTGTTCCAGTTACCTTCTGTTATACCACTCTAAAACCTAGTGACTTAAAACAGCAGTCATTTATTTTGCTCCTGAATTTGTGATTTGGGCAGAGCTTGGTGAGGAAGGCTTGTCTCGGCTCCATGCAACGTCAGCTTGACTGAAGGCAGAGGGGGCTGCTGCCAGGATGATGCACATAAGTGGCAAACCGCTATTGGTTGTTGGCTGGGAGCTTGGCTGGGACTGAGAGTGGGGCACTTAGCCTCACCCCTACATGGCTTTCTCCATGTGGTTTGGGCTTCCTCACAGAATGGTGGCTGGGTTCTAATAGCAAGTGTCCTAAGAGAGAGCCTGTTGGACGCTATATTGCCTCTTCTATACTGACTTGGAAATCACAGAGCCTCACTTCACTTGTGCTCTGTTATTAATATTCAGAGTAGTCACAAAGGCCTGCCCAGCTTCAAGGGGGAAAAGCATAGCTTCTGCTGTTTGATAGGGGGTATCAAGATTCTAGAAGAGCATATGGGATAAGAAATACATTGTGGCTGCATGCCACACTTATTATGCTGGGGAGTGAGAATTCATTTAGCCAAGTTCATTTAAGAAGCTATCTTCATTAAAAGATCAAAAGGAATTTGATATCTCAAAGTTAGTGCAAAATTTTTTACTTCTTTAAGATAACCATAATTAGGCAAATTATTATCCCGTAACAACCAGAACAAACTCTATAGCAAAATAAGTCCTAAAGGGGGTGTTTAGAGAAGGGAAAGAAGTCAGTCTAATAAGACAGAAGTGAGACTCAATACTTTCATGTGTGCAGTGAACACTTGTTGAAGACTTTCACTATTTCAAGCCCCATTCAAGTCACTAAGAAGATAAAAGTGAACATTTATGTTCCTAAGGAAATTAACAGTGGTGAGGGGTGGTGATGGTGGCATAAAGCTTAGAGGTGACATAAGAAACATCTACACATTTTCAAGTCATTACTATAGACCCAATGGTAGAGATAGGAACAGTGCTTCAGAAGTACCTAGAAAATCTCATTCTACTTGGGATAGCTGTGAAAGATGGCAGGAATTTTTCATGAATCTAAACCTACCAAAGATCATGAGTCAGTTTCCTAATGGAGGCAGAGCTGCAGACCCAGCTATCCTGATTCGGAGTCAGTGCTCTTTGTATGACAACACATAGCGTTTCAGGTTGAATTGGGTGGTATAGGGTATGAGTGTGTTGGAAGTTCAGGTGTTAACGTTTCTTCTGCCATTGTATCTGCTCCAGACCTCAAGGAGATTCAGCTCAAGGTCTTGGTTCAGTTCAGGTCAGTCACAGAGCTGTGTCCGACTCTTTGTGACACCATGAACTGCAGCACGCCAGGCCTCCCTGTCCATCACCAATCCCCAGAGTTCACTCAAACTCATGGCCATCGAGTCGGTGATACCATCCAGCCATCTCATCCTCGGTCGTCCCCTTCTCCTCCTGCCCCCAATCCCTCCCAGCATCAGAGTCTTTTCCAATGAGTCAACTCTTTGCATGAGGTAGCCAAAGTATTGGAGTTTCAGCTTTAGCATCATCCTTTCCAAAGAACACCTAGGACTGATCTCCTTCAGAATGGACTGGTTGGATCTCCTTGCAGTCTCAGGGACTCTCAAGAGTCTTCTCCAACACCACAGTTCAAAAGCATCAATTCTTCGGGGCTCAGCCTTCTTCACAGTCCAACTCTCATATCCATACATGACCACTGTAAAAACCATAGCCTTGACTAGATGGACCTTTGTTGGCAAAGTAATGTTTCTGCTTTTGAATATGCTATTTAGGTTGGTCATAACTTTTCTTCCAAGGAGTAAGTGTCTTTTAATTTCATGGCTGCAGTCACCAGCTGCAGTGATTTTGGAGCTAATAAAAATAAAGTCTGACACTGTTTCCACTGTTTCCCCATCTATTTCCCATGAAATGATGGGACCAGATGCCATGATCTTCATTTTCTGAATGCTGAGCTTTAAGCCAACTTTTTCACTCTCCTCTTTCACTTTCATCAAGAGGCTTTTTAGTTCCTCTTCACTTTCTGCCATAAGGGTGGTGTCATCTACATATCTGAGGTTATTGATATTTCTCCCAGGAATCTTGATTCTAGCTTGTGCTTCTTTCAGCCCAATGTTTCTCATGATGTACTCTGCATAGAAGTTAAATAAGCAGGGTGACAATATACAGCCTTGACAGACACCTTTTCCTATTTGGAACCAGTCTGTTGTTCCATGTCCAGTTCTAACTGTTGCTTCCTGACCTGCATATAGGTTTCTCAAGAGGCAGGTCAGGTGGTCTGGTATGCCCATGTCTTTCAGAATTTTCCATAGTTTATTGTGATCCACAGTCAAAGGCTTTGGCATAGTCAATAAAGCAGAAATAGATGTTTTTCTGGAACTCTCTTGCATTTTCGATGATCCAGCGGATGTTGGCAATTTGATCTCTGGTTCCTCTGCCTTTTCCAAAACCTGTGGTTTGACCTTGACAAATGGGGCAAGTTTGAAAATAGACCTGTTCAGATTAAGCAGAAATTTCCTTGAATTGGAGAGTTTGTATCTATCTGACTTAACTGTTGCAAGCATTGGTAACAAGATACCATATAGATTTGTTTCCATTTTACTGCTTTCCTTTCTATTATCAATATTCTGAGTGAAACAGTAATAATCATCATAATGGCCAAAAGGTGGGCAGGAAAAAATAAAGATATGGCTAAGTTGACAGTTCAGAAATTAGGAGTTAACTAAACAACGAGTATGAGAACTCATATATTCATGATCTTGGAAACAATTGTCTCTACATATTTAACCCAGAATTTTTTTTCTCCCCCATCTTTTATAAGCTTTGTGTATTTTGTCCAGAGTCCTTCGTCTGACCAAGATAAAGAACAGGGGCAGAGATCACTTTATTTTGGCAAAAAACTTGGTATTTTTGTTTACCTTAAAAGTATCTAAAAATTCTTGAAATGGAAAACTTTTAAATTAAGCTGATTTTAATTTGAAAAGTGGCTTATCCCTCATGAAGTGAATATAGGAGAAATTAAGTGAATTTAAGAGAAAAAGAAAAATATTCTTAAATGCAACAAGTGATAACTGTGCTTGGAAACATTGAAAATGTTTACAACCTCTGACATATTGGGTGGGAGATGAAAAGCTTCAAGAAATTATGGACTCATGATGACATTTCTTGCATCTGGAAGCTTTACTTAACCTAAATTTCTACTCTGCTTTCCCCCACTTTGCCTTAACACAGTCTTCTGAACCGTTTTCTGTTCTTACATCACCTCATCATTGTCCTGAGAGCTGAGAAGAATTTGATGGGCCTTCCTAAGCCTGTGACTGTTAACAGAGGTCAGAGCACCCACCCATTTCAATAATTTTCATGCTGTAAATAATGTGATTTTGTAACAGATGGCGGTTGCTGGCCAAGTATGAAAAAACATGCTAGCTTTAATAGAAAACTCTATTTTCAAGTGCATTTCACAGTTTATAGAGTGAGAAATGCCTAATTCTCACCATGTGAACTTCCAGATTGCTTATGTTGAGTAGTGCAGATGTAGCTGTTTTGAGAACCTTTGAAGCCAAAATCCAGCTTTTATCTCAAAACATCTTACTTTTATAATAACATATATGAGAAGCGGTGATGTGTCTTAGCATCATGCACAAGTTTTCCATCACCACTGAACCCATGTGTGGAGCGGCGTAGCATGTACAACATCATGCCTGTTTGATTCTAAAAGTCTGCCCTAGAGTCTGTGAATAAAAAGACTTAGGCCTATCTGGCAGCTGTTAAATCACAAAGGCTGTTGGATCATGAATCAGATGTAGAAAATATTTGTTTAGTGGTCTAGTAGATTTGAATTCTATACCATAATTGTGTAGATTTTTTATGGTGGATGATATCCCAGAAAAATCCTGAAACATTGAGTTGATTAATTAATTGTTTAATTAAATGACTTCTTATGGTTTTTAGGGTAAAGTCTATAGTTTCCAAGTAATATACTAGTCCTTGCAAGTCTCTCTAGATTCATTTGACCTCGTTCTTCCCTCTTTGTCTGTGTACAAGCTGTGATAGACTTAGAGCTATAATAGACTTCGTTTCTCAAGTGTTGTATGCTCTATCCTGCCCTAGGATTTGCACTTGCTATTTCCTCTGGCTGAAAACTTCTCTTCCTCTTAGTCCCCTGAAAGTGAAAGTCACTCAGTCCTGTCTGATTGTTTGCAACCCCATGGACTGTATAGTCCATGGAATTCTCCAGGCCAGATACTGGAGTGGGTAGCCCTGCCCTTCTCCAGGTCATCTTCCCAACCCAGGGATCGAACCCAGATCTGCCACATTGCAGGGAGATTCTTTACCAGCTGAGCCACCAGGGAAGCCCATGAATACTGGAGTGGGTAGCCTATCCATTCTCCAGCGGATCTTCCTGACCCGGAATTGAGCTGGGGTCTCCTGCATTGCAGGCAGATTCTTTACCAGCTGGGCTACCAGGGAAGCCCTAGTTCACTATTACTCATTCTTTACATTTTGGCTCAGATGCCTCTTCTGCTAGGAAACTGTTCCTTATATACCATTGTACACTCTAGTCACACTGTATACTTTCTTTCATAGTGCCTGGAGCAGTATGTAATTATTCACTTACTTGTATATCTATTTGATTGGTGTTTGGCTCCTGTACAGGACTCCATGAGAATAGAGACCATGTTTCTTTTGCTTATCATTTATATTGTCAGTGTCTAGTAAATTGCCTGGTTCATGGGTAGTGGTCCACAAATGTTTGTTGAATAAAAATATTGCATCAAGCACCTAACAGAATGGCTGGTATGCAGTAGTCTCTGAGTAAAGAGCAGCTATTAGAATGGTCTTCTGAATTACCAAGAAAATTTAGCTTCTATGGATGGAGTTATCTTTGACTTTATGGCTCACTTTACTTCACAGTTCTAATGAATTCTTGGACAAACCTGGAAGGTCACATCTTTGGTATCTTAGTTTCCCAAGAGTGGGTTGATTGATATCAGCAGTTGCATCAACCAATCCCTAGGAAAGCATGAATGCCAAACTGATTGTGAGATGTAGATATACTTTGGGAAATAATTCTTGTACTGTGTAAAACTATGAATGTATTGTGTCCTAGACTCTTCCTCCCATTCATTTATGTCTGTCCTTTCTCTCTTCATTCTAGTCTCAATGCCTTTGAAAGGAAAGCGGTATGACACTAGTGTCTGTTTCCCTTTCTCTGTGCTAGACCATGTTTGTACAGTATTTTGTTTTTAATATTCTCATGAACCATTTGAGATAGGTATTTTGATCTCCATTGAATGGATAAAGAAATTGAGGCCCTGAGAGGTTAAGAAACTTGACTCAGGTAATTTAGATAGTAAATGATGGAGTTGAGATTTAAGTGAAAGTCTCTCTTATTGCAGATCTTGTGATATTTTCCACTATTCTAACTAGATAGCTAGCTTTTTGTCCTCTCTAATCCGAACAGGGTAGAAGCTGGGGTGACTGGACTGGGGTTCAGTTCTTCTCATGGTTACAATTTCCTACCTCACTTTACAAAGGGTCTGACAACCCACTGGAGAGAAATGTGAACTCAACCAGACTGATAAAAGTATGTGGGACTAGAGTAACCAAAGGGTAGTTTGCTGTTGGGTTATTTAGAGACCAGAGGACCTCTGGAGAGGGTTCACCAAAGTGGAAGAGGAGGCTGGCTCACAGAGCAGACCCAGGCCTGCCTGAAGGTCAGAGGCTGGAAGTACAACAGCTGACTGTCATGGAATCCATTTCAACTCAGGCACCCAGGGAAAGGGTCAGCCTGTTGATAGGAAGGCAAGTCACGGTCTTGAACTCGAGCTAAAGGTGATACAGAAAGAAGAGTCTCTCACTCAGCTGTCATATGATATGCCAGTTTCACTGTCAGAATTTTCAGGAGCAGTGTCACAGAGGCAGAATCTCTGACCTGAGTTGTCTTCTGAGATTTTGTGTGGTCCTGCGTCACCTGATAGTGATGGAGAACTATGGCCAGGTATATTTGTTCTGAGGATTCCTTCACAGATTTGTGGCTCAGGGGAGATTAAGTTTCCACTTCTTTTGGGATCAAAGACAATTACTGTTAACACTGGAGTGGAACTATCCGTTGTGCTCAGCTGCTCCGTCGTTTCTGACTCTTTGTGACCCCGTGGGCTGTAGCCTGCCAAGCCTGTCTGTCCGTGGGCAAGAATACTGGAGCAGGTTGCCGTTTCCTTCTCCAGGGGATCTTCCTGCCCCAGGGATTGAACCCACATCTATGTTTCCTGCATTGGCAGGTGGTTCTTTACCACTAGCGCCATCTGGAAAGCCCTGTGTCTATCTGTAGTCACTGTTTAGTGATGCCTGAGATACTTGGGGTCCATCTGGAATAATAAGATTAATGAGGCAGATTCTCTCAACAGGCATGTTCTATGAGGCATAAGGGCTTAGGGCTGTAGGAGAGGGGATCGTCATCTTTTATTTGTGTGTGGAATTTTCACTTTTTCTTAATTAAGAGACTCTATTTTGAACACAATCCTCCCTTAAGGTTCTGATCAATTTGTGCATATAAGTAGAATTAACTTAGGCTTCCATAGTGAAATAGATGAAAAGAATTGGAGTAGAGTCAGGAGACCTGAGTAAAAGATAAATCTATCTAGTGAATATTTGGGACTTCCCTAGTGGTTTAGCAGTAAAGAATCCACCTGCCAAGTAGGAGAGAGGTGCAGGTTCAATCCCTAGGTCAGGAAGATCCCTTGGAGAAGAAAATGGCAACCCACTCCTGTATTCTTGCCTGGGAAATCTCACGGAGATTACAGTCCATGGGGTTGCAAACAGTTAAACATGACCTTAGCGGCTAAACAACAACAACAACAACAACAAGTGAATATTTACTTAAGTTTAACATTCTACAGGATGCTGGGGATGTGATGGTGCCTTAATGAAGCTTATAAACTAGTGAGGAAGATATACATTAATATCAATTGCACAGGCTTGTAAAATTAAAAAAACTACAAGAATATATGTAAAATTATTTGAGTGGTAAGTGCTATGAAGTTAATGGTTTGGGCCAATTGCACAGGCTTGTAAAATTAAAAAAACTCCAACAATATATGTAAAATTATTTGAGTGGTAAGTGCTATGAAGTTAATGGTTTGAGCAGAGCCTTGAACAGGGAATGTAGCTTAGGGAGGTTAAGCAAGGCTTCCTGGATGAGAATAATGCTCTATGTAAGGATTTGAACTGGGGATGCAGGCAGCTGGCAGAATGTTTTATAAAGTGGGATCAGCAAGGCCAAAAGCTCAATGATGAGAGGAGGCAAACATTTCTCAATCTTACCTCTACCAGTAAAACTAGAGTATTGAACAAGGTGATTCTTTTACCTCTTTTTCAACCTAACAGTCTATGAGTTGTTTATTTGAATACATTTGAAGATATATTTTCTGATCATGTGTGACAACATGAGTTTGATTTTCTCCTCTATCACACCCAGCTTTAAACTTCCTCTGCTATAAAATTGGAATAAAAATATATGTTTTACCCACATTCTGAAGTTACTGTGTGGATCAAAATAATATAGCCCATATATCACCCTGTAAATGTAAGATGCTTCTCTTAAATTCATGTACAATTTCAACCTGATAAATCTGCAGGCAGACCTTCTAGGTCAGGTGCACTGGGCTGTGATTCTCACCAGGTGGTGAAAGTGGCATAATTTAATGCCTTGCTCTTTGGGGAAATGTTTCAGAATTCTCATGGTGGGCAAGTGGTGTCCCTCGGGGAACTAAGAATAGAGATCTCACATAACCTACAAATACAGTCAAGGGCCCTTTAACATTGGAATTGCAAAGCAATTTTCCTGTGGCCCTTTACCCCAATATATATTTTTAAGTGAATAAACTTTGAAACTAATGCTTATTAAAATATTTTTTCATGGAAAAAAATCTCTTCAAAGGCCTCACTGGGAAAAATGAATGTGGAAGATAGACTATAGAATGATGATGGATAAGGAGTCTTAAGATCTCACTCTGGTTAGGGTTCAGTTATCAATGAGGAGGTTGGCATAAATAATATGCAAGCCCTCAGGAAGCACATCTTTTCTGTTTGATGTTTTATTTGGTGTCACATGTTCTTTTGGCTATCTCCATCTGCAGTTTGTCTCAGCTTTCACCAGGCTTTGAATACTAATAAGGCATTCATTTCACATCTCACCACTGTTGAGCCTCCACTAATTCACAAAGAAAGTCTCAATTTTTTTTTTTTTCCCTGGGAGGCTCTCTTCAAATAGTTCCATGGTGCTCACAAATCAGTCATTAATTCTAAGCTAGCTGTGGAGCAGAAACCCAGAGTTGCCCCTCAAGCCCTGATCCTGAAACTTCTGCACTGACGTCATTGGCACAGAAAGGACATCAGTGGTGAGCACAGAGCTGGGATGGCTCAGGCTGGCCCCCGCCCTGGGAAGTGTCTCAGTGCTGGACCACCTCTACTCTAAGTCAGATTTCAATCATGCTGTTTACAAGTGATAACATACAATAGGAGACAAAGAGCAGAGCTAAATTACCTCCTGCTGGGAGGTGTGCAAAGCTGGCTATATAGAAGAATTGGAAGTAAGGAAGTGTTAGTTGCTCAGTTGTGTCTGACTCTTGGCAATGCCATGGACTGAAGCCTGCCAGATTCCTCTGTCCATTGAATTCTCCAGGCAAGAATACTGGAGTGGGTTGCCATTCCCTTTTCTGGGGCATCTTCCGGACTCAGGGATCGAGCCTTGGTCTCCTGTATTACAGGCAGATTCTTCACCATCTGAGCCACTAAGAAAGCCATTCAAACCAAATTTTGAAGGATGGACATGATTTTGATGGGCTAAGTGAAAATAAAATGCATTTAGGGTAGAGGAAACATATAGGAAAAGGAGACAAAAACATGAAAATAAGCAAAACTTGTTGCAACAGTAGGTCAGATTGGTTGAAATTTCAGGGGTTCAGCGGGTGTAGTACTGAGAAGTTTGGAAAATGTCAAGTGAAGGAGAGATACTTGAAAGTCAAACAAGAATTTGGGCTTCATTTTATTCACCTGTGTTTCCATTGACAGCAGTTCTGCAGAGGAGTTATCTGCACAGGATCACTCTAAAAGGGGAGGGGACTGACAGGGAGAAGATTCTATAGCAGAGGTATGGAAATACAATGTGAGCTACAAAGTGGAGTCACCTGTAATTTTACATTTCCTAGTAGCCACATGTATAGCCACATGTATTAGTTTTATATTTCTACTCTAACAGTTACCATAAATTTAGTGGCCTAAACAATACAAACTTAATCTCTTAGAGTTCTGGAGGTCAGAAGTCTAAAATCACTTGACCGGACCACTTTCCTTTTGGATTCTTCAGGCTAGAATCTGTTTCCCTGATAACTCTGACTTTAAGGGAAAACTCCTATATTTTGGGGGTCACAACCCCTTCCTCTATCTTCAGAGCCAGTGGTTTAGCATCTTCTGTAGTCAACTCTCCCTCTGTCTCCCTCTAGTAAGGGCCCTTGTGATACACTAGGCTTAACTGAATAATCCAGGACAATCTTCCCACCTCAAGATCTTTAACTCTATCATATCTTCAAAATCCCTTTTGCCCTGCTAGATAAATACTCCTAGCTTCTAGGGATTTGGGTTTTGATGTTGTTGGGAGGCCATTATTCAGCCACATTAAAATATATAAATGAAACTAGTGAAATATTGCACAATATTAATTTCAACCCAATATATTAGAAACATAATAATTTCAACATGTAGTCATTATACAAGTTATTAATTATATTCTCTTTTTAATACTGAGTCTTGAATACAGCAGGACTTGGTACTCACAGCATGTCTCATTTCAGATGAGACACAGTTCACGGACCCCATCTCCATGTATGGCTCGTGGCTGCAGTGTTGGGCAGCACAGTTCTAGAAGGAGGGTGATTTGCTGAAAGATGGAAATCTAGGTGGGCTGCAATAGAAGGGGTGAAGGAAACAAAGGTGACAGACCCTGAAATCAACATTAAGTAACTGTTGGGATATGCTAGGAAGAGGTGGGGAGAGCTGAGTGACAGAGATGGTGGCTGTTACCTACAGTCACTGATGTGGGAATTTTTCTTTCTTTGACCAGAAGTGTATGAGTCTTGTTTCAGATAAATGAACGAACTGTCCAGTAGAAAGTTAGAAACGGGGGTCTAGAAGTCAGGAGAGGGTTTACGCTTAGAATTACTTTATGAGAGATGGCTGGATCCATGATGGTGGCTGAGAACCAGAACCTTGGAATGTCCATGAGAATGGAGCAGATGGAAAAAGGGAGAGTGAGGAGAAAGTGGGGGAAGCATGGGCATTCCTAAGATTAGAGGAAGGAGAAATGGTAGCAGCAGGGAGGGGGGCGGGGCTTTTCCAATGCCCAGTGGTATTTCTGAGATAACCATGATGAATCTCCTTGTGGGTTTGGAGTCCCTGCTTCAGATCTGAGGTCATTATTCAGCCTCCCACGCAGAGGTACTTTTCAGTCTCCAGTGGGAGTGGGAAGATGCTTGTTTACAAAATGTTTATCTATAAAGAATAACTTTATGGCTGTATCTACCAAGATGGCTTTGGCATTCAACAATTATGTGGTTAAATTGATGAATATAGATAGCAGAAGGGGACATTTCAGGCTCCTCTCTCTTCAGCCCCAAAGGATTTTTTTTCTATAGAAAAACTAACAGAATAATTGCCAGGTCTTCCTTCAATATGAAAGTGTTTAAATGATCTATCATCTCTTTGAAACAAATCTTATTTCCTTTCTAGATTCCTGCCTTTAATCTCTTAAAGAGGCACTTCTGTGCAACAGTTAAGCATTGAGTTTGTAACTCAAACTACCAGAGTTCAAATCCCAGCTCTCATGCTTATTAACTGTCTTTGAACTAGTTAATCTTTTTGTGTCTCCGTTTCTCATCAGAAAAATATGGACAATCACAGTATCTACCTTGGCATTGCTGTGAGAATTAAATGTATATATATATTTATATCTAAACACATTGCTCTCCTCTGAACCCTCTCCAAAAGTTTAGAACATTCTGTCTCCATTTTAACAATATGGAATGAGTCCTTTGGTGATTAGATATTTTATTCATCTTACTAGCTTAAATTATCCCATTCCTAGTCCCTCCCAATCCAACTCTCCCATCTCTGTCTCTGTGTTAAAATGCTTGAAGATATTTGCTGTACTTCACCTATAACATTATGTTTAGTTACAGATAAATCTAACAGCCAAACAAAGCATTCATTGATTAATTCCTGGTATAATTGACTCAAGATAGATTAAAAAAAATCCAAAAGGACAAAGGTGAAAAATAAGATTAAACATACCTAAGGAAGAAGCACAAGCTGGAATCAAGATTGCCAGGAGAAATATCACTAAGCTCAGATATGCAGATGACACCACCCTTATGGCAGAAAGTGAAGAGGAACTAAAAAGCCTCTTGATGAAAGTGAAAGAGGAGAGTGAAAAAGTTGGCTTAAAGCTCAACATTCAGAAAACGAAGATCATGGCATCTGGTCCCATCACTTCATGGGAATAGATGGGAAACAGTGGAAACAGTGTCAGACTTTATTTTTCTGGGCTCCAAAACCACTGCAGATGGTTACTGCAGCCATGAAATTAAAAGACACTCCTTGGAAGGAAAGTTATGATCAACCTAGATAGCATATTCAAAAGCAGAGACATTACTTTGCCAACAAAGGTCCATCTAGTCAAGGCTATGGTTTTTCCTGTGGTCATGTATGGATGTGAGAGTTGGACTGTGAAGAAGGCTGAGTGCTGAAGAATTGATGCTTTTGAACTGTGGTGTTGGAGAAGACTCTTGAGAGTCCCTTGGACTGCAAGGAGATCCAACCAGTCCATTCTGAAGGAGATCAGCTCTGAGATTTCTTTGGAGGGAATGATGCTAAAGCTGAAACTCCAGTACTTTGGCCACCTCATGTGAAGAATTGACTCATTGGCAAAGACTCTGATGCTGGGAAGGATTGGGGGCAGGAAGAGAAGGGATCGGCCGAGGATGAGATGGCTGGATGGCATCACGGACTCGATGGGTGTGAGTCTGAGTGAACTCTGGGAATTGATGATGGACAGGGAGGCCTGGCGTGTTGCAATTCAAGGGGTCGCAAAGAGTCAGGCATAACTGAGTGACTGAACTGAACTGAAATCAATATTGTGCAACTATTTCTTCATTTTATGATCTTATTAAAGCCAAAGAATAAAGGAAAAAACTTTGCAGAATTAAAACAGTTCTGTAAGACTCAAGTAGAATTTACCAATAAATGGTTCCTTCACACTTTTCCAGAAAATTGTTTCTTACATATTGGTACTAAGCATATTGAGATGGGAAGGCATCTGAATATCTTCAAGTTTTATTGTCTGATTTATTTGCATCAAAAATAGCTCTTATGGATAGAAATAGGAAAATTGTGTTTTTCTCATTCTCATAACTTATTCTGTGTTAAGATTCAAATGAAAATGTATATACTCAAGCACACATTTTAATGTACAGAATGGTCTTTTTCATCCTAGAGTTTTGCTTTATTTTTTGTTTTTGGTTCTTGTTCCTCTACTTACCTAGGAAATAGATGGATGGCTGCTTCCTGTAGAGCTCTCTACTCTTAAATCTCTTTGGTCTCCTTCTGTAGATGACACTTTTCTTTTGAGTCTAGAATATCAGTGTTGAAGAATAGCAAACATTTTAGTTTCCTGAAAATGATCTCAGGATGTACAATAATATTATTTAGAGTTTTCTTGAACATTTTGGTCATTAATAATGGAGACCAGCAGTTCTTAATAAGGAGAAATTTTGTCCTCCAAGGGACATTCAACAACATCAGGAGACATTTTTATTTTCATGATTGGGGAAGGACACAGCTACTGCATTTCTTGTGTGGAGGCAGAGTTGCAGCCAAATGTTTCACAACAGACAGGACAGTCCCCTTTTATCTCAACAAAGAATTATCCAACCCTAAATGTCAGTAGTGCAGAGGTTGAGAAGCCCTGCTCTACATTAAGTTCTAGAGAGAAGAGAAGGGTCCCAAAACAGCGGTGGAGGAATAAAAGCATTAAGAAGAGGTCATGACAGGGGTCATATTTATTTTCAAGATTAGCTTTTATGCTTTTGCTATGTTTCTAGCCACAGTTTATTGTGATCCACACAAAGGCTTTGGCATAGTCAATAAAGCAGAAATAGACATTTTTCTGGAACTCTCTTGCTTTTTCCATGATCCAGTAGATGTTAGCAATTTGATCTCTGGTTCCTCTGCCTTTTCTAAAACCAGCTTGAACATCAGGGAGTTCACGGTTCACATATTGCTGAAGTCTGGCTTGGAGAATATTGAGCATTACTTTACTAGCATGTGAGATGAGTGTGCGGTAGTTTGAGCATTCTTTGGCATTGCCTTTCTTTGGGATTGGAATGAAAACTGACCTTTTCCAGTCCTGTGACCACTGCTGAGTTTTCCAAATTTGCTGGCATATTGAGTGCAGCACTTTCACAGCAGCATCTTTCAGGATTTGAAACAGCTCAACTGGAATTCCACCACCTCCACTAGCTTTGTTTATAGTGATGCTTTCTAAAGCCCACTTGCTTCACATTCCAGGAAGTCTGGCTCTAGATGAGTGATCACACCATCGTGATTATCCGGGTCATGAAGATCCTTTTTGTACAGTTCTTCTGTGTATTCTTGCCACCTCTTCTTAATATCTTCTGCTTCTGTTAGGTCCAGATGATTTCTGTCCTTTATCGAGCCCATCTTTGCATGAAATGTTCCCTAACATTAAATACTACTGTCCTAGGAGGCATTGGAATCTATGGCCATTCCAGGCAGCTCTATAACCTGTCATTTTCCTTTTATGGAAGTTTATAATTTGTGTGTTTCAGAAAAACATCTACTTCTGCTTCACTGACTACACTAAAGTCATTGACTGTGTGAATCACAACAAATTGTGGAATTTTCTTAAAGAGATTAGAATACCAAATCACATTACCTGTCTCTTGAGGAAACCTGTATGCAGGTCAAGAGCAACAAGTAAGAACTGGATATGGAACAACTGACTGGTTCAAAACTGGGAAAGAGTACTACAAGGCTGTGTATTGTCACCCTGCTTATTTAACTTCTATGCAGAGTATATAGTATGAAATCTCGGGCTGGATGAATCACCAGCTGGAATCAAGATTGCCAGGAGAAATAGCAACAATCTCAGATATACAGATGACACCACTCTAATGGCAGAAAGCAAAGAACTGAAGAGCCTCTTGATGAGGGTGAAAGAGGAGAGTGAATAAGCTGGCCTGAAACTAGCATTAATTTCTAAGATCATGGCGTCTTGTCCTATCACTTCATGGCAAATAGAAGGGGAAAAAGTGAACACAGTGAGAGATTTTGTTTTCTTGGGCTCCAAAATCATTGCGGATGGTGACTGCAGTCATGAAATTGAAAGATGCTTGCTCCTTAGAAGGAAAGCTATGACAAACCTAGAGAGTGTATTAAAAAGCAGAGATACCACCTTGCAGACAAAGGTTTGTATAGTCAAATTTATGGTTTTTCTAGTAGTCATGTATGGATGTGAGAATTGGACCACAAAGAAGGCTGAGCACCAAAGAATTGAAACTTCAAATTGTGGTGCTGGAGAAGACTCTTGAGAATCCCTTGGAATGCAAGGAGATCAAACCAGACAATTCTAAAGGCAATCAACCCTGAATATTCATTGGAAGAACTAATACTGAAGCTCTAATACTTTCGCCATGTGATGGGAAGAGCCGACTAACTGGAAAAGACTCTGATGCTGGGAAAGATTGAAGGCAAAAGGAGAAGGGTGCAGCAGAGGATGAGGTGGTTAGATAGCTTCACTGACTCAATGAACATGAATTTGAGCAAACTCTGGGAGATAGTGGTGGACAGAGGAAGCGGCCAGGCTGCAGTCCAGTGGGTTGCAGAGTCAGAAATGACTCAGTGACTGAACAACAGTATATTATTTGAGTAAATTCAGGAGATCCTGCAATCAATCAGCTATTGTGGTCAATTATCTGGGTACAGTCTTTCCTTGACATACATAAAAAGAGGCAAACTAATTCCCAAGATTGAAATGATTTCAGTTCAAAAAAATCAATCCTATGGGAAGGTGGCTATCAGAAGTTGTAGGATAATGGTCTAGAGGATCAGGGAGGGGAATGGTGTGAGTATTTTATTTAATACAAAGATTAATTTAAAAAAGGATATAAAGTGTCCAACAGTACAGTTTATCACATGCGGTAAAATCCCAGAAAATTTCAGTTATTTTAATTCTGTAAATTTAGGATCTGAGATGTAAATGGGATAATTCACATAATAAGAGGAAAGGAATTTTATGCTCATTTCCTAGGTAAAGAGCAGGGAAAAGTTCAGCCACAAAAACGCCCTTCTCCTTTGTATTGGTTGATGCTGCTTGCCTTCACATTGGTTACTATGTTGAATACACCCACTCATTTGACCTAGATTTTTTTTCAATAAAGCTCTGGCTGTTTCCCTAATAGACAAACCATAACCATGATGAAGCAGGCTAAGGAGTCTTTCCTTCTGTCCACAATCTCTTGACCATATTTTCACTTTTTTGAGTTTTCCTCTCAATCCGGGAACATCAGAAACTAAAGGCTCTGTAGGCATCAGAAGAGACACACCAGCTGGATGGTAGTGAGGTAATTAGCTGGAGAACCTAGATTCCAATCATGGTTTTTGTCTCTGAAGTTATATGACCCTAGACTCTGTGATACTTAACCTTTTGTTTACCTCTGACCTCAGCTTGACCATAACGGTTATTAGGAAATTCACCATCATCCAAAAGGAATGTTTGGAAGGTTAAGGACATAATTGCATCTAATCCTGATGATGAGGAGAGAGTAAATATCTGCATTTTGGAAATATATAATAAGTCTACCAGGTAAATTTCATTTCATTTATTGAACTAAATATATCCAAAAGGGAAACCATATGAAGAGCTTTCAGTTTTAACAGTTTTGTTCTTTTTAGTGGCCTGAGAGAGTTCCAGAGCTTATAAAGTAGGGCACATATGTTCTCAGCACAACTGGAACTTTTGATATTAAAAGGTTGTGAGTTTCCTGCAAAGCTATTATGCAGTTAGATTAACAGACAGCATTTTCCTTGCTCCCTCCCCTGAGCAAATTACCACACCTGTCTCCAGAGCAGAGAAACAGATTTTCTTCAGCTTATTTTTTACTTTTTCTGGATTAAAGATTTCACAGACCACTTCCTCTACCTGACACTGCTTTAGAGTAGCAAGGTGAGCCAAAAATCTAGACTCTACATGGCCTGTCTATGGGAAGGTACCCTCTTAACTCCCGAAATCTCTGTTATCTGAGATCAAATATTTATTGGACCTGAAGAATAAGGAAAGGATGGAGGGCCTCAATATGAGGATGGGGCCTGGTTACCTGGAGAACGTAGGGAAAATGGGGGAGGAATGCAAACCAATCCGAGTTCCCTGGTTTTAGCTGTGAACTTTGAGCAAAGAATTCACTCTACATAAATAAAAAGACTAAATATTTATGAGCAAGTACTATTTTCTGAGCATGATGTGAGGTATTTTCACATATATTATTCTGGCTTAAGCTTTGCCATCAGTTTTCTGAAGGGTATTATTATCACCGTTCTTAGTGTTAGTAAAGAGTGGTTGAATTGCTTGCCCAAGGTCACACAGCTCATAAATAAGAGCCAACATTCAAATCCAGATTAGTCTGATGCCTAAATCCATGCTCTTTTTCATAAACCACCATCCTTTTGCAAATGGCAAAACTTTCTCACATTTCTCTTCTTCTCAGTTATCACATCCCTCCTCGACTTTTCTAAGGATTTTGGAAAATTCAGTTGTACATGTGAGCATGTGAAAATGGAGACAGCAAGTTTTTGCAAACAATGGTAACCATTACTGTAAATACCATTGTACTTGTAGTTTGTAAAGTGCTTAGTATATGAATGCAACCCTATTATTACCTAGTAATAGTGTGTATTATTATAATAACATACAATTATTTAGCTTGGGTAAAATTAGAATGGTATATATTTAAGATGTCATCCAGGTTCTATTTTTCAAGACCTTCTGGAATATACTGTTTCATTTAATAAATTGCATCGTAATCTGTAACATATAGGAAGTTGATTTGCATTAAAAATTCACCTTTAGTTAGGAATATCCTGTTTTAATAAGATTTGCCAATTTGAATTTATTAACACTGAAAATGCATTAATCAAATAACATACAAATCTCATATAGTTCTTGATATGAAGAGTATCCATGGGAACCATTTGGCCTAACTAGCTAAATGTCTGATGTGTCTGAGAGAGAAAAAGTTGCTTTGAGATGTGTCTGCCCCCAGCTTCAGACTACTGGGCAGCAAGCCCAGAGACCAGGTGCTGACATGCAGAGACCACCAAAACCACCAAAACCTTTCCCATTGCAGCAAGCTAACAAGTAGCTCTGATAGTGCATAAAATACTCAATTCACTAGGCAATAATTCTTCTGCTCTTTTGCTAAACCTTTGACTTTTAAGGGATGTCTCTCCTTCCCCTCTGTGCCCATTAGAATACTCATTAGAAGTGACTAAGGCCAGTAGATGTCATTCTGTAATGTCTGAGCAATGGTGGTTAAAAAAATTGGTGATTAATAGTTTTGAAATAAGACCCCAGATCAGTTTTCTATTTTTTTTAAAATTTCATGGTTTTGAGAAATTAATGATTTCTCTGATTTTATTTATTTGATGAACACATATTTATTGGTTAGTTATGATGTCTTCAATCCTCTACAAGCTTATAATGGGATATACAAGTAAATTCAATGTAATATACAAGCAACATGAATACAAGAGAGTATGTAATCTGTGGTATGTACTATATTACCAGCCACTATAATTTACTTTAGTCAAGTTTTGCTGCTTACACATTGTGTGCCAGACTTAAAGCTGGGTTCTGGGGATATCAATATGAACCAAAAATTGATTCGAAGCCCTTCTTCATTTATCAGATAGCCAGAGTTATGATTTAAAAAATGTCTTTTAATGGGTGATAGCTACAGATGAAATTTATGTATTTAGGATAAGTTTAGTCTTTAATATGATATTTGAGGAAGATATAAACCTATGAAATGTCAATCATCAGTCTGAGAGTCAGTATATTCAGGGAAATGCTGGGATTCCTTGCTCTTCAGAAATCCTGGCTTGGTGCTATGCCAGTTTCTGCTCCTATTTGCTTAAGAATATCCTGTCTAATTTCTGGCTCCCTCCAGTTTGCAAGTCTCCAGGGAAGCTGCTTGTTTGCTAGTAGAGGACAAAGGGAGGGTACGTCATCTGAGCATCACCCTTGAGGAGGCGCCAGGGCTGACCTGAGTTCCTGGGAACCATTCAGGGCATGAGGATTTACTAGGGCTTGGACCTTATCCACCATTGTAGCCAGGGGCCTAGAATCAAATTAGATAATGGAGACGGATCCAGCTTGCCCGAGGGTTTGGCAAGAAGGTGAGTGTCTGTGCGCCTGCTGTGCATCGTGTTGGCTCTGTGCCTGCTGCAGAGAATGCTCCAAGGTTGCTGTTGATTAATATGCATGCAATCATTTGACCCCCGGCCAAGTGATGTGGTTCAGGGCCCTGTATGGTGCAGGTGGGGCTGGGACCTCCCCTGCCTCCCCTTCCTCTTTTTAGGCTTCTTCTCCAGTTGTTTGCCCTGTGGGGCAGGGTGCAAATTCTTTTTGGTTGCTAGTTGCCCCCAGGGACAGGGTGAGTCTTGTTAAGCAAGGAAGAAGCCAGTGAATCTAGCTTTTGTTTTGCAATCCTTTGGGACAGGCTTACAACGGAGGATTTCATGATGAGTAAATTTTGGTCCTTCTAAAAGAAAAATACATCTACTGATGTATCTGTCTCCTGGTTGTGGTTTCTGAAGTCATATTAAATTACATTAAGAGCCCTTCTCTCATTGCCACTGGTCTTTTAGTATTCACTAGACATTTAGAAAGATGATATATGTGGGTGAAAGATAAAAAGCTGAATGATGGTCACTGCCTTGGGGAAGATGTTCTCACAGGGAGGAAGTGCACAGCTGGGCAGAGCAGGAAGGTCATTTTTTGGGCAGGGAGATGGTTAGAATTCTCTCTTCTGCGGCTCTGCTGTCTCTCTCAAAGTGTAGCTTAGCATTGCCAGACTAGTTATTTTAAGCTCTCAGAAACAATCTCAAGGGTTTATTTTTGCCCTTGGCTCTAGTAAATTGGGGCCCCCGTGCAGTGTGCTCTTGGCATTAAAATGGATTTGAGCTGCTTAAGGACTGGGGATATGGAGAGTTGGCACACTGGAGAGGGCAGACAACAAGATAGGACCAGTCAAGATTAGCGCATTAAGGATGCTTCTTTAGGAATCTACAGGGCTACCAATAGAGTTCTGTAGTGTGTGAATGTGAGCATTGATTTGAAAGCCTTTCTGATACTCTTAGTAAAGGAGATCTTTCCAGACTGCTTTGTATTTCATCTCCTTTTGCTCTCTTGTTTGAAAATTCATATTTCCCCTTTATGATAGGTTTTTAATCTATCTATCCATCTATCTGTTTATTAATTCTGTTTCAGAGAGAGATTTCAGTAGTGAGAGAAAGATGTTGAGAAAGCTATTTTGAGCACACTGCTTATGAGTTTCAGTCAGTGGAAAAAGCAGCACACAGGAGGGGATAGTGCTGGTCTGTTATTAGAGACCTAAATTGCTCATAAGAAACCAGCACAGACAGTGGGCTGCAGTTTCCCTGCATCTGGAGCCCGTGGGACACACTAGGCTGAGGAAAAACAGTCCTCATTCTTACCATCTGTGAGTCCTCTGTAATGGACAGGGGCAAAGGCAGTCTCAAAATGAGTAGATGGTTTAATTTGAAGGAATCTGGACTAGGTTATTTCCTCCCTTATTGGCTCAAGATTCCCTCAAATCTCATTGCTAGGATGTTTTTCTCTGGCTTATGACCTTGCTAATATCCCATAGCTGCCTTGTCAGGTGTTTACACCTTAAGTGCAAATTAGTTTATTGGCTTCTTTCCTTAGATCTGGAGAGAATGATGAGTAGATGATGAGAGAGAGAGAGGGCAAAGGGAAAAAGGGTAAGAAAGTGGATGCCTGGGTGTACTGTAGATCAACCTCTACTTGAAAATTTTGCCAAGGAATGGTCGTGCCTGTGGGCTCTGCCTCAGGGCCTGCCAGCTGCAACCATTTCCTGTGCCCTTCCGAAGTTCTCCAAACAGAACCATCTTTCAATTCTTGAGATGTGACATCTGTTTTAAATTATGTCAATTGTACCTAGATAGTCAAGTGATTGACACCTTCTTCAGAATATGTGTGGAAACTACAGTAAAAGCGATCAGCCAGATGCTTCCAGGAGAGTAAATTACTCCCTGCATGTAAGTTAGCTATGGGGTTGCTGCATTCACTTTTTTAGGTCACCAATAAATTACTCCTGTAGAGTCGTAAATGGACCCAGTGTGGCCTGAAGTCCTTGTGCATGTGTGGAATGGGGTCTCTTGTCTCTGTGTAATATCTTATCTCCAAATAATTAAAAATGCTTAACACTTGGGATTTGTATATCGATTTACCAGCATCTTTTAGTCTTTTTCCATAAAATGTTTGTATGGTCTTTAAGCAGGCAGTTTTTATTAAATTTTTCTAAAAGGTAAGCCTTTGAAACTAGGCCAAACTGCTTACCATAATAAAATATTACACTTATTTTTGCCTCTGGGTGAATTCTCTCACCTCTACAATTATGCAAATTTTACATACTTCCAGGTCACAGTTAAGTCATATCATACTTTATACACACACACACACACACACACACACAAACTCACAAACTGTGATGTATTTGGGCTGTGTCTGGTTACCTACTCTGGTAATTTTCCAGAACTCCCTTCCCTGTGTAGTTTTTGGTTAGTGTCCGCCGTAGGAGACATTTTACTGAGGTGCTGGAAAGTTGAAGTGAAGTGGTAGACATATCGGATTCCGAAGGCCGGTGCTGGGCATTGGACACTGGAGACTCATGCGTGTTGGTGCGGGTCTGTTGGCTCACCTGGTTGGTGCAGGGCAGTTCCAAGTCCTGTGTCCCCTCCAGTTTTCATCAGGTACCCTCTCCATCAGCTTGCTCAAGTGCTGAGCCAGCTGAATGTGCACTACCGGCAGGTTACCTAGGCCATCAAGGTTGAGATAGTGAAAGTTTCGATTCCCAGGTCATCGTCATGGCTTGCTATTGTCTTTCTTATTTATATTCAGCTTTTCTTCCCAGCTGTCAGTTTGGCTGGCCTCTAGTGAATTAACTATGGTTAACTAGTTAAAAAGGGAATATCCTGCATAGACTCCTCCATCAGCCTGCATAGACTACTACCACAACTGAATATCCCTAACCCCTATAATAAACTTCTTTTTATATTATTTGGAGTGATATGGTGATGCAACTCTGACTGATACATAAAAATTAAGATTTTTTTAAACAAGCATGTGGAAAGTGAGCCACATGAAGGTAGCTCTTAAAAAAATTTTTTTTTTCTGCTGCTCTGACTCCTATCCCTAGCATGGTACTTGACACATAATAATCCTTCACTAAATATTAATTGGATGAGAATCGAAAGTTTGGACTTTTTATCTATATGGGCTTTTTATCTTTTTATATATAAGATAAGCAATTCCTTAAGTTTTGATTTTATTTTACATTTCAGATACCTATGGGACTTCCAACTAGAGATTTGGTTATATCCATCTGGAGACAGCAGAAAAGCCTGGACTGAAGCTATGTAGATTTGGAGATCTTTAACATATAATAGCCACTCTCGCAGTGGCTTCATGGTGGGTGAATTATACGGCCATACCTTGACATTGGACTAGGTTTTACTACTTCCTTTAAGGGCTGATGTATATAATGTGAGCACATGCATGAAATGTATTTATATACTTGGGTTTCCGCTTTTATGTTCTGATCATCTGCTATGAGAGAAAAATGCTCCCTGTTGACATTTCAGGCTGGGCCCCAAGAGAAAAGAGGCAGAGTAGACTGGACACAACTTGCAACATGTGTCCAAGTCCAGCTGATGTACTTTCTGAAATTGAGCCCACCCCAGATAGACCAAAATTCAGTCCATCTGCAGACCTGAAAGTGTGAAAATAAACGCCTGTTATACTAGGCCCTGAGATTGGAAACAGTTTGTTAGGCAGCATTATTATAGCAATTGCTGATTAATATTCATAACAACTGTAAATTGAGGAGGAAGAACTTATGAAAGGATCTGAGAAGGAAGAGCCAGACAGATAAGGGAGAATTCAGGTGAGAGAAACATCACGGTTGCCAAGAAGAGAGTATTTCAACAAGGAAAAAGCAGTGACCAGTGTCAAATGCCTCAGAGAAGTCAAATATCAAGGACCAAATTGTGTTCCTTGGATTTGAGAACAAAGATTGATGAAATTCATGTCTTATTTCTCATGTGAGTTAGGAGATGCAATCTTCTGAAAGTGAGAGAGAAGAAGACTAGAGACCTGGTGGAAAGTGATAAAAGATTGAAAATTCACTGAAAGGTAGTGGGAGAGGAGACCATGTGATTTTTCTCTAGCAATGACTGCAGACTTGATGTAAGAAAAATCTAGGGGGTCGATAGGATGTTGAAGTTTTTGGGGTATGTGAGACTAAAAGACACAGAAATTTTCCTGTCAATCCCATCTATAATTAACTCTCTTGAATTCTTGCACCAATAGAATCTGTATTGTACACTTTTGTACTTTTCTATTTGTTGCCATATATATATGTGTATGTATTTAATGTATAATTTTATTTTATTTATTATTTATTTATTTTTATTGTGGTATAGTCAGTGTACAATATTATACACACTGTAGGTGTACAATACAGTGATTTACAATTTTTAAAGGTTATACTCTATCATTGTTATAGAACATTAGCTGTATTCCCTTCATTGTAAAATATATTCTTGTAGCTTATTTTATACATAATAGTTTATCCCTCTTAGTACCCTACTCTTATATTGCCCCTTTCTCCTTCCCTTTCCCCACTGGCAATCAATAATGTGTTCTCTATGAGTCTATTTCTTTTTGGCTGTTAAATTTACTGTTATTCAGTTATTAAGTCCAGTCTGATTCTTTGCAGCCCCACAGACTGCAACATGCCAGGCTTCCCTGTCCTTCACTATCTCCTAGAGTTTGCTCAGATTCATGTCCACTGAGTCAGTGATGCCATCCAACCATCTCATCCTCTGTCACCCCCTTCTCCTTCTGTCCTTAATCTTTACCAGCATCAGAGTCTTTTCCAATGAGTTGAGTCTTTGCATCAGGTGGCCATAGTATTGGAGTTTCAGCTTCAGCATCAGTCCTTCCAATGAATATTCAGGATTTTTTTTTTTTTGCAGAGTTAACTTATAATTTTATTATAAACCATGAGTTTTCTGTACATTATGAGCATAAAAATCATAAAATATTAATTCCTAGAAAACATACAAAACAGTCACTTCTTAGTTTGTTGTTATTGTTTTTTTTTCTTTAATTAATTTTTATTTTTTAGTTTGTTTTGCTTTACAGTACTGTATTTGTTTTGCTACACATCAACATGAATCAGCCACGAGTGTACATGAACTCCCAACCCTGACCCCCACCTCCCCCCTCCTGCCCCACACCCTCTCTCTGGATTATCCCCGTGCATCAGTCCCAAGCATCCTGCATCCTGCATCAAACCTGGCCTGGTGATTCGTTTCACTTATGATATCACACATGTTATACTGCCACTCTGCCAACCCATCCCACCCTCTCCCTCTCCCACAGAGTCCAAAAGGCCGTTCTATACATCTGTGTCTCTTTTGCTGTCTTGCGTACAGGTTTATCATTACCATCATTCTAAATTCCATATATATGTGTAAGTATACTGTATTGATGTTTTTCTTTCTGGCTTACTTCACTCTGTATAATCGGCTCCAGCGTCATCCACCTCATTAGAACTGATTCAAATGTATTCTTTTTAATAGCTGAGTAATACTCCATTGTGTATATGTACCACAGCTTTCTTATCCATTCATCTGCTGATGGACATCTAGGTTGCTTCCATGTCCTGGCTATTATAAACAGTGCCGCAATGAACATTGGGGTACACGTGTCTCTTTCAATTCTGGTTTCCTTGGTGTGGATGCCCAGCAGTGGGATTGCTGAATCATAAGGCAGTTCTATTTGCATTTTTTTTTTTAATTAATTTTTATTTTTTTAGTTTGTTTTGCTTTACAATACTGTATTCATTTTGCTACATTGACATGAATCAGCCACGAGTGTACATGAACTCCCAATCCCGACCCCCACCTCCCCTCTCCTGCCCCACACCCTCTCTCTGGATTATCCCCGTGCATCAGTCCCAAGCATCCTGCATCCTGCATCAAACCTGGCCTGGTGATTCGTTTCACTTATGATATCACACATGTTATACTGCCACTCTGCCAACCCATCCCACCCTCTCCCTCTCCCACAGAGTCCAAAAGGCCGTTCTATACATCTGTGTCTCTTTTGCTGTCTTGCGTACAGGTTTATCATTACCATCATTCTAAATTCAGGATTGATTTCCTTTAGAATTGTCTGGTTTGATCTTCTTGTAGTCCAAGGAACTCTCAAGCATCTCTTCCAATACCACAGTTCAAAAGCATAGATTCTTCAGTGCTCCTCTTTCTTTATGGTCCAACTCTCGCATCCATACATGACTCTATGGAAAAGCCTCATGGTAATCACAACCCCAAAATCCATAATGGATATACTCACATCCAAAGAAAAAGGAATCCAAACATAGCACTAAAAGTAGCCATCAAACCACAGTAGAAGAAAACAAAAGAAGAATGGAAAAAAAGACCTATAAAAGTAACCTGAAAACAATTTATAAAATAGTAATAAGAACATACATAATAATTACATTAAATGTAAATGGACTAAATGCTCTAATTAAAAGATGTAGAGTGGCTGAATGGATGCAAAAACAAGATATATATAAATGCTGACTACAAAGACTCACTTCAGAACCAGACTCACACAGATTGAAAATAAGGGAATGATAAAAATATTCCATGCAAATGGAAATCAAAAGAAACCACACAAAATAGACTTTAAAATAAAGATTGTTACAAGAGACAAAGAGGAACACTACATTATTATTAAAGCATCAAACAAGAAGAGGTAACAATTGTAAATATATATGCAACCAATATAGAAATACCTAAATACATAAGACAAATATTAATGGATATAAAGTAGAAATAATAGTAACACAATAATAGGAGGGGACTGTAACATCCCATTTACATTAATGGACAGATCGTTCAGACTTAAAATTAATAATGAAAGTGAAGTGAAGTGAAAGTCACTCAGTCGTGTTTGACTCTTTGCGACCCCGTGGGCTACATAGTCCATGGAGTTCTCCAGGCCAGAATACTGGAGTGGGTAGCCTTTCCTTCTCCAGAGGATCTTCTCAACCCAGAGACTGAACCCAGGTCTTCTGAAATGCAGGCTGATTCTTTACCAGCGAGCCACAAGGGAAGCCCAATAATGAAACACTGGCCTTAAATGACTAGAAGGTCTTAAATGGTATGTAGAGAGCACTCCATCTGAAAGCAACAGAATATACATTCTTTTTAAGTGTACAAGGTATATTCTCCAGGATAGATCACATTGTCATTGTTGTTCTGTTGCCCAGTCATGTCTGACTCTGTGACCCCATGGACTGCAGCATGCCAGGCCTCCCTATCCTTCACTGTCTGTTCATTGCATCAGTGATGCTGTCTAGCCATCTCATCCTCTGATGCCCTCTTCTCATTCTGCCCTCAATCTTTCCCAGCATCAGGGACTTTTTCAGTGAGTCATCTGTTCCCATCAGATGACCAACTTCTGGAGCTTCAGTTTCAGCATCAGCCCTTCCAGTGAATATTCAGGGTTGATCTCCCTTCAGATTGACTGGTTTGATTGCCTTGCTGTCCAAGCGACTTCCAGGAGTCTTCTCCAGCCCTACAGTTCGAGGGCATCGATTCTTTGACGTTCTGCCTTCTTTACGGGTCAGCTCTCACAACCATACGTGACCACTGGGAAGACCATAGCTCTGACTGTATGGACCTTTGTTGGCAGGGTAATGTCTCTGTTTTTCAACACATTGTCTAGGTTTGTCATTGCTTTCCTGCCAGGAAGCAATCTACTTCTGTTTCATGTCTGCAGTCACTGTCTACAGTGATTTTGGAGCCCAAGAAGGGAAATCTGTCACTACTTCTACCTTTTCCTCTTCTATTTGCCATGAAGTAACGGGGCTGGATGTCATGATCTTAGTTTTTTTAATATTTAGTCTTAAGCCGACTCTTTCACTCTCCTTCTTCACCCACATCAAGAGGCTCTTTAGTTCCTCCTCACTTTCTGGCATTAGAGTGGTATCATCCATGTGTCTGTTGACGTTTCTCCTGCCCACCTCGATTCCAGCTTGTAACTCATCCAGCCTGGCATTTCTCATGATGTGCTCAGTGTATAGGTTAAACAAACAGGGTGACAGCACTCAGCTCTGTTGACTTCTTTCTCGATATTGAACCAATTAGTTGTTCCATACAGGGTTCTAACTGTTGCTTCTTCACCAAAATACAAGTTTCTCAAGAGACAAGTCAATGGCAACCCACTCCAGTACTCTTGCCTGGAAAGTCCCATGGATGGAGGAGCCTGGTGGGCTGCCGTCTGTGGGGTTGCACAGAGTCGGACATGACTGAAGTGACTTAGCAGCAGCAGCAGCAGCAAGAGACAAGTAAGATGGTTTGGTGTTTTCATTTCTCTAAGAGCTTTCCACAGTCTGTCATGATCCACACAGTCAAAGGCTTTAGTGGAGTTGATGAAACAGAGATAAATGCTTTCCTGAAATTCCCTTGCTTTCTCTATAATCCAGCAAATTTTGGCAATTTGATCTCTGGTTTCTCTTCCTTTTTAAACCCAGCTTGAGTATCTGGAAGTTCTTGATTTGCATAATGCTGAAGCCAATCCCCAAATTGGGTAATACCAAAGAATATGCTAACCATCAGACAATTGCACTGATCTCGCTAGTAAGATCGTGTTTAAAATCATGAAGCCTGGCATGCACGATTTTAAATATGACCTTCCCTGGTGGCTTAGAGGTTAAAGCGTCTGCCTGCAGTGCGGGAGACCTGGGTTCAATCCCTGGGTTGGGAAGATCCTCTGGAGAAGGAAATGGCAACCCACTCCAGTACTCTTGCCTGGAAAATTCCATGGACTGAGGAGCCTGGTGGGCTTCAGTCCATGGGGTCGCAAAGAGTCGGACACGACTGAGCAACTTCACCTTACCTCAGTGAGATCAGTGCAATTGTCTGATGGTTAGCACATTCTTTGGTATTACCCAGTTTGGGGATTGGGATGAGGATTGACCTTTTCCAGTCCTGTGGCTACTGCTGGGTCTTCCAGATTTGCTAACATAATGAATGCAAAATCCTGATGGCACCATCCTTTAGGGATTTGAATAATTCTGCTGGAATTTCATTGCAGCCACTAGCTTTATTAACAGCAGTCCTTCTTAAGGCCCATTTGACTTGCACTTCAGAATGTCTGGCTCTGGGTGAGTGACCACACCATCATAGTAATCTGGTTCATTAATATCTTTTTATGACTGCAAGGAGATCCAACCAGTCCATTCTGAAGGAGATTAGCCCTGAGATTTCTTTGGAAGGAATGATGCTAAAGCTGAAACTCCAGTACTTTGGCCACCTCATGTGAAGAGTTGACTCCTTGGAAAAGACTCTGATGCTGGGAGGGATTGGGGGCAGGAGGAGAAGGGGACGACAGTGGATGAAATGGCTGGATGGCATCACTGACTCGATGGACGTGAATCTGAGTGAACTCTGGGAGTTGGTGATGGACAGGGAGGCCTGGCGTGCTACGATTCATGGGGTCGCAAAGAGTCGGACACCACTGAGCGACTGAACTGAACTGAACTGATACAGTTCTTCCATGTATTCTTTTCATCTCTTCTTGATCTCTTTAGTGTCTACTAGGTCTCTGCCATTTTTATACTTTATTGTGCTCATCTTTGGGCAGAATTCTCCCTTGATGTTTCCAGTTTTCCTGAAGAGAACTTTTGCTGTTTTCTTCTATTATTAAGTGAAAGTGAAAGTCGCTCAGTCATGTCTGACTCTTTGTGACCCTATGGACCGAGGTCCATGGAATTCTCCAAGCCAGAATACCAGAGTGGGTATCCTTGTCCTTCTCCAGAGGATCTTCTCAACCCAGGAACTGAACCCAGGTCTCCCGCATGGCAGGCAGATTCTTTACCAGCTGAGCCAGCAAGGAAGTACAAGAATACTGGAGTGGGTATCCTAACCCTTCTCCAGGTGATTTTACTGACTCAGTAATTGAACTGAGGGCTCCTGCACTGCAGAAGTATTCTTTACCAGATGACCTACCAGGGAAGCCCCTATTATTAAGCATTGTTCATTGAAAAAGACCTTCTTGTCTCTTCTAGCTATTTTTTGGAACTTTGCATTTAATTGGATGTACCTTTCCCTCTCTCCTTTGCTTTTTGGTTCTCTTTGTTCTTCCACTATTCAAAAGCCTTCCAGATAACCACTCTGCCTTCTTGCTTTTCTTTTTCTTTGTGATGATTTTGTTCACCACTTGCTGTACAATATTACAAACTTTTACCTATAGTTCTTTAGGTGCACTGTTAACTAGATCTAGTCCCTTGAATTTATTTGTTACCTCTACTGTGAATTCATATGGGATTTGATTTAAGTCATACCTGACTGGCTCATTGGAAAAGACTCTGATGCTGGGAGGGATTGGGGGCAGGAGGAGAAGGGGACGACAGAGGATGAGATGGCTGGATGGCATCATCGACTCGATGGACGTGAGTCTGAGTGAATTCTGGGAGTTGGTGATGGACAGGGAAGCCTGGTGTGCTGTGATTCATGGGGTTGCAAAGAGTCGGACATGACTGACCGACTAAATTGAACTGAACTGAACTGGCTGGCTTAGTGTTTTCCCCAGTTTTCTTTCAGTTCAGTTCAGTCACTCAGTCGTGTTCGACTCTTTGCGACCCCAGGAACTGCAGCCTGCCAGGCCTCCCTGTCCAAAACCAACTCCTGGAATTCATTCAAACTCATGTCCATCGAGTCAGTGATACCATCCAGCCATCTCATCCTCTGTCGTCCCCTTCTCATCCTGCCCCCAATCCCTCCCAGCATCAGAGTCTTTTCCAATGAGTCAACTCTTCACATGAGGTGGCCAAAGTATTGGAGTTTCAGCTTCAGCATCATTCCTTCCAAAGAACACCCAAGACTGATCTCCTTTAGGATGGACCGGTTGGATCTTCTTGCAGTCCAAGCGACTCTCAAGTTGGATTCAATCCCTGAGTTGGGAAGATCATCTGGAGAAGGAAATGGCAACCCACTCCAGTATTCTTGCCTGGAAAATCCCATGGATGGAGGAGCCTGGTGGGCTACAGTCCATGGAGTCACAAAGAGTCAGACACAACTGAGCAACTTCACTTTCATTTAGCTTAGCAGTAGCCAACACTTAGAATAATTCAAAAACTGAATTTTGATTTAGTCAAAAGTTATATATTAACATAAGGAATGGAATGGCACCCCACTCCAGTACTCTTGCCTGGAGGACTCCATGGACCGAGGAGCCTGGTGGGCTGCAGTCCATGGGGTTGCTAAGAGTCGGACACAACTGAGAGACTTCACTTTCACTTTTCACTTTCATGCATTGGAGAAGGAAATGGCAACCCACTCTAGTGTTCTTGCCTGGAGAATCCCAGGGACGGGGGAGCCTGGTGGGCTGCTATCTATGGGGTCGCACAGGGTCAGACACGACTGAAGCGACTTAGCAGCAGCAGCAGCAGGGTGATAGAAGAGATGAATACTCATCTTCCACAATAGGGATTTGAAAGAAAATGCCTAAGGCTGATAAATCAAAAAGAATCAGTATAAGTAAGTTGAATTTCCTTAATTTTTTTTTAATCATGTGTTTATGTGCTGACTGCAAGTTACTTAACAAATATTTACCTATGTGTTTGGTGTCTTGCCAGGCACTGAAGATAAATAAATAAGCAGAATAAAAGCTTTACCCTTAAAGAAACAGCTCAGAACACAGGTGAGGGAAAAGATAAATAACCCAAGTAGCTATCAAATAGATGAAAAGTGCTATAATAGAGAAATATGGTGGACATTATGGGAGAAGAAAGGAGGGCATTGCTAGCTTTGCTTTGGGAGAGGTATATCTGAGCTGCTTCACAGAGGAGGAAAGGGGAAAGGAGAGCTTTTCAGGCAAATGGAATTGATATGAAAAGAGTTGGAGGTGCCAGCAAATTTCCTTTGTCATGTCTATAAATGCTAGAAGGTAGGATATGTAGAACTAGACTTCCTCAATTTTGTTCAGTTTTATTTGGGTCAGGTCAAGTTTAGGGACATTCTGTGGACACTTTCAAGTCTCCGAAAAGTACCTGCTATTAAAATCCAGCTGATGTCCTGTCTTTGAGGTAGAAAGAAAGCTCATAGCTGTAGATGGCACAGTGTCATTAATAGGAAGGCCAGGAAAACAATAAAGTGTTCACAGTGTTTTGGTGCACATATCCTCTTACAGTCTCTGTGTGCAGTTTGCCCTGTGTGGAAGACCACTGAATTGTAAGCAGAGTTTCTGACTTTCCAAATATGCTTTCATCCAAGCCTCTCCAAGCAAAACTGGCAGCATTTAATCATCTTTCAAAATATTATGCCTGTTGGTAAACAGACATTAGCTATGAGAATAAGCACTAGTCCACATGTTCCTTGGTTCCCTTTCCTCCATCCTTACTATGATCATCCTAGTTCAGGTGTTGATATCAGACATGGCACCTGATTCCTGACTCCCTTCTCTTTGCCTCCAGCCTCTTCCATTCAGTCCATTTCTCCTTGGCACCAGATTAACTGTTTCTGAAACACAGACCTAATCATGGCATTCCTTTGATTAAAAAAAAAGAACAAGAAAGAAAAGCAATTTTAATGCCTCCCCATAGCCTACAAGATCAAGTCCAGACTCTTCTGTCCAGCTTCTTGGCCGCAAATTACATTTCTAGCACCCTCTTCTATCATTCTTCTTTCATCATCTCCCTCTGCTTCCTACCACACACACCCATGTACAATGTTCTTTCTCTTAATTTCCCTAAACTTCTCTGAAATCTTATTCTTAGAACACGGTGAACTTTCATGCCATCAAATATTAGCATGTGTTTTTCTCTCTTAAATGTCCTTTGACATAGGAATCTTCTTATCTTAAGGCCTAGTTCAAATGTCTCTACTTATGGTTAAGAGCATGATGTCTGATTCACCAGGATCTAATCCAGGATTACTAAATGTGTGACTTGAACAAGTTACCTAAGCTCACTTTGCTTTAGAAATAAAGTGGAAAATAATAGTACCTGCTTCACAGGGTGAGATATAAATAGCACATGTAAAACACCTAGAACAATGGCAGGTACCTAGTTTGAGCTCAATGAATGTTAGCTCCAGGTTAATAGTAATAAATGAATAATTAACAAAATTAAATATCTTCTTTTCTAAGAAACTTTATTCATTTATCCAAGGAAAATTGATCATTTCTTCAACTTCCGCCAAGGAAAATTAATCATAAGCAATTCATATTGCCTGTGACATTTACTTTCACATCTCTTCTACTTTATACAATATCAGTCATATAGAATATATTCAAAATGATTTTTAAAATAAAGTAATATTAACTTCTGAAGTTTTAAAAAATATTGTTTCAAACAATATTTTATACCTAAGTACCGGTCAGCCACCAACTAATAATGTGATCTTGTGTGTGTGCGCAGTCGCTTCAGTCGTGTCCAGCTCTTTATGACCTTATGGACGGTAGCCCACCAGGCTCCTCTGTCCATGGGATTCTCCAGGCAAGAATACAGGAGTGGGTTTCCATGCTCTCCTCCAGGGGATCTTCCTGACCCAGGGATCGAACTCACGTCTCCTGCATTGCAGGTGAGTTCTTTACCCACCAAGCCACCTGGGAAGCCCAATGTGATCTTGAGCAAGTGACAAAACCTCAGTTTCTATGTGTATAAAAGGAAGAAAAACATCATTTATCTGACAGAGGATTCAATGGTAATTTTCCTTCAGAGGTTTCCCAGGGTCTGTAGACAAATCCTAAAACTTTCGGCTAGGTACCCAAGTCTCTCCACCATCTGGCCTTTGTCTACCTTTCCAGCTTTGTCTACCACACTCTTCCTTGTACTTGCTACTTCAACGATTCTAAAATGCTTGCATTTCAGGTTTGTCCAGGTTTTTGCATTTTTGTACATGCTGTTCATTCTGCCTGAAGTGTTCTTCCCTTCCCTTCTGCTTACCTAGTTCTTCATCCTTCAAAATTCACTGAAATATTTATTGAATACCTAACAATATATGTTTGTGTTCCTCTGGTCATTCTACAGATGTCTAAATGCCATTTGGTGTAGTCCAACTGCCTTCAACTGCATCCAAACTGAAAATCAGAGCTATTGAGACTCTTAGAGTTCACCTAACCTAACCCAACACTGCTCAAGCTGAAGAAGTAGTACTAGAGAGAAGAGACTGACTCAAGGTCATGGAGATCTCAATTATTTACTGCTGTGTAGCTGTAATTATCCCAGAGTTCAGCAGCTTAGATAACAACCATATTATTATTTCTCAAAATTTTGTGAGTCAGGAATCCAATCAGAGCTAGGATAGTTGCTTTTTCTTCTCCACATGGAAGCAAGTGAGATCACTCAGTGATATTCTTTAGGTTTCACTCAGTGCCTTGAAACTTGGCTTCATTTGGCCCCCTCTTTTCTTCCAGAAAAGGCTTCCCTGGTAGATTAGCTGGAAAGAATCTGCCTGCAATACAGAAGACCCCAGTTTGATTCCTGGGTCAGGAAGATCCCCTGGAGAGGAGAGAGGCTACCCATTCCAGTATTCTTGAGCTTCCTTGGTGGCTCAGCTGGTAAAGAATTTGCCTGCATTGCAGTAGACCTGGGTTCAATCCCTGCGTTGGGAAGATCCCCTGAAGAAGGGAAAGGCTATCCACTCCAGTATTATGGCCTGGAGAATTCCACGGGGTTACAAAGAGTCAGACATTCACTTTCACTTTCCCTTTCAGATAGTTTCAATGTGATCTCTTTGCTAGAGTACATGCTAAGTCACTTCAGTTATGTCTGACTCTTTGAGACCCCGTGGACTATAGCCCGATGGTCTCCTCTGTCCAGAGGCTTCTCTAGGCAAAAATACTGGAGTGGGTTGCCATTTCCTTCTCCAGGGGATCTTCCCTACCCAGGGATCGAAATGGAGTCTCCTGCAGCTCCTGCATTATAGGCAGATTCTTTACCACTGAGCCACCAGGGAAGCCCAAATAATAAAGGCGTCTCATACGTGCTAAGTCACTTCAGTCAAGAGTACATGGAATCTTAGGGCTAAAGAGAAAATGTTCCCCAGAGACAGAAAGTGGGAATTACCAGTCAGGAAGTGGGAATTACCAGTCTCTTAAGACTTGGGCTTGGAAACTAGCACAGTGTCACCTCCACAGTATCTTCTTGGTCAATACAATCATAGAGCCCATCCAGACTCCAGGGGAGGACACACAGACCCCATCTGTCACTGGGAGGAAGATCAAAGAATTTACAGCCATCTTTAATCTGTTACCATCTGCCCTCTGGCCACAAATTATTTACATTCTTCCCACAGCACAATACATTCACCTCCTCAAAGGAACTGCCCCTCCAAACTCAGCCTATTATAGCATCAGACTCAGGGTCAACATCCATGATCTCATCATCTGAATAAGTTCCAGGCGTGGATGAATATCCTCAGATGTAGTTCCTAGGGTGTAGTTTCTTTAGCATTGTTCTTTTCCATTGAAGATCTCTGAAATGGAAACGTTACCTTCCCCATATACACCCAACTATTGATTACCATGGTGAGCAGGCATAAAGTAACTGCTGCAGACATTCTGTTCCAAGGAGGGTGGTGGTTGTGGTGGTAGAAGGAATAGAAGTACAAAGCAGTCACTGGTGCTTAGAAATTCTGAAATCGAGCCAAACACTTGATGCCAGTTCTTTAATTAAGGCCTACTTCTGCTCCCTGGGAATGAGTCTCTGTGACTTTTGGTTCTGCCCTCTGAGTCACCCTTCTTTTTCCACAAGAAATAGCCCATTTTTATAGTTGAATAGTTTTTTCAGCCTGCTCTCTGCCTATAGTAGACTGGGAGTCCAAAGACTTCTTTTCATTTCATACTGCCTCTGTCAGTTTCAGGCCAAGCTAACGTAATCCTTTTAAAATTTGGGGGATTTCCTGTGTATCGAATTATACTCTACTCCATTATCCAAAACACACACACACAAATCTTTCAGATAGTATTTCTCGACCTTGGTCCCCCTGTGAACCTGCTGTGGAATGACACCCTTAAGACTCTTAGAAACCCTACTATTTAACACAAAGATCCATAAGGCACAGCATTGAGATCCTCAGAAAAAATTTGTTTCCACTAAGAATAACTTTGAAAGCACCTATGAGACACTGCCTTAAATCTTTCTGACCTACACTGTTGGTGAGAATGTAAATTGGTGCAGCCATATGGAAAACAGTATTGAGTTTCCTCAAAAAAATAAGAATAGAACTATAATATGATCCAGCTAGTCTACTTCTGGGTATATATCCAAAGACTGTGATAACAGTAATTAGAAAAGATATATATATATATCCCTATGTTCACCATAGCATTATATACAAGAGCTAAGATATGGAAACAACCTAAGTGCCCATCAACAGATGAATGGGTAAAGAAGATGTGGGGTGTGTGTGTATACATACACACAGACACACACGCACACACACAGAGAAATACTACTCAGCCAGAAAAAGATGAAACCTGCCATTTGCCATAACGTGGGTGAATCTTGAGGGTATTAGGCCAAGTGAAATAAGTTAGAGAAAGACAAATACTTTACGATTTCATTTATATGTGGAGTATTAAAAAATAAAACTAAACAAAAACAAACACATAGGTACAGAGAACAAAGCAGTGGTTTCCAGAGAGGAAGGGGGGTGGGGAGGGTGAAATGAGTAAAAGGGATCAACTGTATGGTGCTAAATGGAAACTAAACTTTTGATAAGCATGCTGTAGTGTATATAGAAGTTGAAATATAATGTTGTACACATGACTGTTACAAACCAATGTTACCTCAATTAAAACATATCTTTCTGATGTCTTAACAAAAGATCTTACAGTTCCATCTTTGACTTGTTTTTACCTGGTGATGTCATTTTGTCAGCAACACCTTAGATGTGATCTTTACCATGAGGCCATTCTTTACCTTTGAGACTCTTGTGCTGCTTGGAAATACTATCCTGGGTTCTTCTTTAGTTTACTTCTCTCTTCTAATATTTAATTATAAATAGCTACAAGAAGCCAGTTGACACTTTGGACTTTCTGTCTAGAAACTCCCCAACTAGATCCTCAATTCATTAGATACCTTTCTATTTTCCATGTTGCTATAGGTAACCTTGTTTTCAAACTCTCTGGCTTCCAATAACAATTTCTTGACTGTTCTGAAAGTGATCTGCAACACCTCCTCCAGATCTTTCTAGCTTTCACTAACAGACTCCTCAAGGTACTTCAAGTCACTACCCATTTCCCAGTCTCAAAATTAATGTCACATATTTGGGGTTTGGGTTAGAGAAGTGCCCAGTTACCAGGTATCAGCTTCTGTTGTGGTTACCAGTTGTTCTCTAACAAACTGTCTCAAAGCTTAGTAACTTTTTAAAAAAAAAAATCATTTTGTCTCTCAATTTTGTGTGTCAATATTTAAGGTAAGGTTTGAATAACCAGTTCTCAGCCCCATATGAGATGAACTGGGGTCAGCTGATGGTATTCAGCTGGAAGTTGAGCTGATCTGAAGGATCCAAGATAGCGTCACTCACATGACTGAGACATTAGCAAGGCTAGACTTATCTTTCTCTTGAAGGCCTTCTCTTTGTTCCTCTCTTGAAGGCTGGGCTCATTCAAGCCCTTCTCTTCTGCATGTAGTCTCAAAGCCTGTTCATGAAGTATGTCCAGAAGGGTTGTCAAACATCTTATATGACACCCAAGAAATTCAAGAATCGGTGTTCCAAGAAAAAGGAAGTGGAAGCTTCCAGTTTTTTAGTTCTGAGTTTGGAAACTGTCAGTTTTTGCCAGATTTTATTTATTAGCTAGAGAAAGGCAATGCCAAAGAATGCTCAAACTACCGCAAAATTGTGCTCATCTCACACGCTAGTAAAGTAATGCTCAAAATTCTCCAAGCCAGCAATATGTGAACCATGAAATTCCAGGTGTTCAAGCTGGTTTTAGCGAAGGCAGAGGAAGCAGAGATCAAATTGCCAACATCTGCTGGATCATGGAAAAAGCAAGAGAGTTCCAGAAAAATATCTATTTCTGCTTTATTGACTATGCCGAAGCTTCTGACTGTGGGGATCACAATAAACTGTGGAAAATTCTGAAAGAATGAGAATACCAGACCACCTGACCTCCTTCTTGAGAAATCTGTATGTAGGTCAGGAAGCAACAGTTAGAACCGGACACGGAACAATAGACTGGTTCCAAATCAGGAAAGGAGTACGTCAAGGCTGTATATATATCCTGATTATTTAACTTCCATGAAGAGTATATAAGGAGAAATGCTGGGCTGGATGAAGCACAAGCTGGAATCAAGATTGCCAGGAGAAATATCAACAACTTCAGATATGCAGATGACACCACCCTTATGGCAGAAAGTGAAGAAGAAGCCTCTTGATGAAAGTGAAAGGAAAGAGTGAAAAAGTTGGCTTAAAGCTCAACATTCAGAAAATGAAGATCATGGCATCTGGTCCCATCACTTCATGGCCAATAGATGGGGAAACAGTGACAGACTTTATTTTTTGGGCTCCCAAATCACTGCAGATGGTGACTGCAGCCATGAAATTAAAAGACATTTACTCCTTGAAAGAAAAGTTATGACCAACCTAGACAGCATATTAAAAAGCAGAGACATTACTTTACCAACAAAGGTCCATCTAGTCAAGGTTATGGTTTTTCCAGTAGTCATGTACGGATGTGAGAGTTGAGTCAACTATAAAGAAAGTTGAGTGCTGAAGAACTGATGCTTTTGAACTGTAGTGTTGGAGAAGACTCTTGAAAGTACCTTGGATTGCAGCGAGATCCAACCAGTCCATCCTAAAGGAAATCAGTGCTGAATATTCATTGGAAGGACTGATGTTGATGCTGAAACTCCAGTACTTTGGCTACCTGATGCGAAGAAGTGACTCATCTGAAAACACCCTGATGCTGGGAAATATTGAAGGCAGCAGGAGAAGGGGATGACAGAGGATGAGATGGTTGGATGGCATCACTGACCCAATGGACATGAGTTTGAGTAAACTGCAGGAGTTGGTGATAGACATGGAGGCCTGGTGTGCTGCAGTCCATGGGGTCACAAACAGCTGGACACAACTGAGCAACTGAAATGTACTGAACTGAACTGAACTGCCGAGAGCAGTTACAGAGTCTGCTCAGATACAAAGGGAAAGGATATGAATATCATCTTAATAGAAGGAGCATCAAAGAATTTGTGGCCATATTTAATCTGCCACATAAAGAAGTGAAAGTGAAGTCGCTCAGTCATGTCCGATTCTTTGCGACCCCATAGATGGTAGCCTACCAGGCTCCTCTGTCCATGGGATTTTCCAGACAAGAATACTGGAGTGGGTTGCCATTTCCTTCTCCAGCCACATAAAGAAAGTTAACAGCAAAACAAAAAGTTGAATCCAGATCTTCTGCCTCCAGATGCATGCATGAGTCATAGCACTCATTCATTCATTCATGATTCAGCAAGCGTTTCTGAAATGTCCCTGTCTGTTAGATACCATATTAGATGCTGAGACAGGATATAAACATTGAAAAGGTATAAACTCTATTCTAGAATAGCCCATAGTCTAATGAGATCAGTAGATATGTTAACAGATAATGCTAGATGCTATTAGAAAATGATATTGTTAGTTGCTCAGTTGTTTGTCCAACTCTTTGAGACCTCATGGACTGTAGCCTGCCAAGCTCTTCTGTTCATGGAATTCTCCAGGCAAGGATACTGGAGTGGGCTGACGTTCTCTTTTCCAGGGAAGAATCTGGGTCTCCTGCGTTACAGGCAGGTTATTTACCATCTTAGTCACCAGATGTTAGCTGTTAGAGAGTTATGCCAAATGCTAAGGGAACACCAAAGAGGGAGGAAATATCTACAGTGGGGTAGAGGGAATATCAGCAGGCCTCCTAGAGAAGTGACTTTAGAGCTGAATTTTGGGTTTTTAAATTTTAAAGTCTTTTTTTCTAAGGCCTCTTCAGACAATCATTTTGCCCTTTTGCATTTCTTTCTGTTAGTTATGGTCTTGATCTCTGCCTCCTATACAATGTCATGAACCTCCATCCATAGTTCTTCAGGCACTCTGTCTATCAGATCTAATCCCTTGAATCTATTTGTCACTTCCACTATATAACCATAAGGGATTTTACTTAGGTCTACCTGAATGATCTACTGGTTTTCCCTAACTTCTTCAATTAAAGACTGAATTTGGCAATAGGGAGTTCATGATCTGATCCACAGTCAGCTCCCAGTCTTGTTTTTGCTAACTGTACAGAGTTTCTCCATCTTTGGCTACAAAGAATATAATCAATCTGATTTCAGTATTGACCATCTGGTGATGTCAATGGGTAGAGTCTTCTCTTAGGTTGTTGGAAGAGGGTGTTTGCTATGACCAGTGTGTTCTCTTGGCAAAACTCTGTTAGCCTTTGCCTTGCTTCATTCTGTACTCCAAGGCCAAATTTGCCTGTTACTCCAGGTATCTCTTGACTTCCTATTTTTTGCATTCCAGTCCCCTATAATGAAAAGGACATCTTTTTGGGGTGTTAGTTCTAAAAAGTCTTGTAGGTCTTCATAGAAACCATTCAACTTCAGCTTCTTTAGCATTACTGGTTGGGGCACAGACTTGGATTACTGTGATACTGAATGGTTTGCCTTGGAAATGAACAGAGATCATTCTGCTGGTTTTGAGACTTCATCCAAGTACTGCATTTCAGACTCTTTTGTTGACTAAGATGGCTACTCCATTTCTTCTAAGGGATTTCTGACCACAATAGAAGATATAATGGTCATCTGAGTTAAATTCACCCATTCCAGCCCATTTTACTTCACTGATTCCTAAAATGTCAGTGTTCACTCTTGCCATCTCCTGATTGATGGACCTAACAAAGCAGGTTCCTATGCAATATTGTTCTTTAAAGCATCAGACTTTACTTCCATCACCAATCACATCCGCAGCTGGTTGTTGTTTTTGCTTTGGCTCCCTCTCTTCATTCTTTCTGGAATTATTTCTCCACTGATCTCCAGTAGCATATTGGGCAACTACTGATCATGGGATCCGGTCCCATCACTTCATGGCAAGTAGATGGGGAAACAGTGGAAACAGTGGCTGACTTTATTTTGGGGGGCTCCCAAATCACTGCAGATTGTGACTGCAGCCATGAAATTAAAAGACACTTACTCTTCAAAGGAAAGTTATGATCAACCTAGACAACATATTAAAAAGCAGAGACATAACTTTGTCAACAAAGGTCTGTCTAGTCAAGGCTATGGTTTTTCCAGTGGTCATGTATGGATGTGAGAATTGGACTATAAAGAAAGCTGAGCACCAAGGAATTGATACTTTTGAACTGTGGTATTGGAGAAGACTCTTGGGAGTCCCTTGGATTGCAAGGAGATCCAACCAGTCCATCCTAAAGGAGATCAGTCCTGGGTGTTCATTGGAAGGACATGCTGAAGCTGAAACTCCAATACTTTGGCCACCTGATGTGAAGAGCTGACTCATTTGAAAAGACCCCGATGCTGGGCAAGATTGAAGGCAAGAGGAGAAGAGGATGACAGAGGATGAGATGGTTGGATGGCATCACCGATTCAACAGACATGGGTTTGGGTAGACTCCAGCAGTTGGTGATGGACAAGGAGGCCTGGCATGTTGAGGTTCATGGGGTCACAAAGAGTCGGACACAACTGAGTGACTAAACTGAACTGAACCAACATGGGAAGTTCATCTTTCAGTGTCCTGTCTTTTCACATTTTCATACTGTTCATGGGGTTCTCAAGGCAAGAATATATACCCATTAGAATGCATAGTTTCAAAGAATAGCAAGGAGAGATAAGAAAGCCTTCGTCAGTTATCAATGCAAAGAGAGAGAGGAAAACAACAGAAGAAAATTAGAGATACCAAGGGAAAATTTCATGCAAAGATGGGCTCGATAAAGGATGGAAATGGTATGGACCTAACAGAAGCAGAAGATATTAAGAAGAGGTGGCAAGAATACACAAAAGAACTGTACAAAAAAGATCTTCACGACCAAGATAATCACGATGGTGTGATCACTCACCTAGAGCCAGACATCCTGAAATGTGAAGTCAAGTGGGCCTTAAAAAGCATCACTACGAACAAAGCTAGTGGAGATGATGGAATTCCAGTGGAGCTGTTTCAAATTCTGAAAGATGATGCTATGAAAGTGCTGCACTAAATACACAGCAAACCTGGAAAACTCAGCAGTGGCCACAGGACTGGAAAAGGTTAGTTTTCATTCCAATTCCAAAGAAAGGCAATGCCAAATAATGCTCAAGCTACTGCACAATTGCACTCATATCATACGCTAGCAAAATAATGCTCAAAATTCTCCAAGCCAGGCTTCAGCAATACGTGAACCATGAACTTCCTGATGTTCAAGCTGGTTTTAGAAAAGGCAGAGGAACCAGAGATCAAATTGCCAACATCCGCTGGATCATGGAAAAAGCAAGAGAGTTCCAGAAAAACATCTACTTCCGCTTCACTGATTATGCTAAAACCTTTGACTGTGTAGATTGCAATAAACTGTGGATAATTATTAAAGAGATGGGAATACTAGACCACCTTAACTGCCTCCTGAGAAATCTGTATGCAGGTCAAGAAGCAACAGTTAGAAATGGACATGGAACAATAGACTGGTTACAAATCAGGAAAGGAATACGTCAAAGCTGTATATTGTCACCCTGCTTATTTAACTTCCATGAAGAGTACATCATGTGAAATACCAGACTGGAGGAAGCACAAGCTGGAATCAAGATTTCTGGGAGAAATATCAATAACGTCAGAAATGCAGATGACACCACATTTTTGGCAGAAAGCGAAGAACTAAAGAGCCTCTTGGTGAAAATGAAAGAGGAGAGTGAAAAAGTTGGCTTAAAATTCAATATTCAGAAAATGAAGATCATGGCATCTGGTCCCATCACTTCATGGCAAATAGATGGGGAAACAGTGGCAGACTTTATTTTGAGGGGCTCCCAAATCACTGCAGATGGTGATTGCAGCCTTAAAATTAAAAGATGCTTGCTTCTTGGAAGAAAAGCTCTGGCCAACCTAGACAGTATATTAAAAAGCAAAGACATTACTTTACCAACAAAGGTCTATCTTGTCAAAGCTACGGTTTTTCCAGTAGTCATGTATGGATGTGAGAGTTGGACTATAAAGAAGGCTGAGTGCCAAAGAACTGATGCTTTTGAACTGTGGTGTTGAGAAGACTCTTGAGAGTCCCTTGGACTGAAAGGAGTCCAGCCAGTCCATCCTAAAGGAAATCAGTCCTGAATGTTCACTGGAAGGACTAATGCTGAAACTAAAGCTCCAATAATTTGGTCACCTGATGCGAAGAACTGACTCATTGGAAAAGACCCTGATGCTGGGAAAGATTGAAGGTAGGAGGAGAAGGGGATGACAGAGGATGAGATAGTTGGTTAGCATCACCGACTCGAGGGACATGAGTTTGAGCAAGCTACGGGAATTGGTGATGGACAGTGAAGCCTGGCTTGCTGCAGTCCATGGGATCACAAAGAGTCAGACATGACTGAGTGCCTGAACTGAATGTCTTTTTTTATTAATTTGCCCAAGTATTTTATTTTTAATTAATTTAATTGGAGAATACTTTACAATATTGTGATGGTTGTTGTCATACATCAACATGAATCAGTCACAGGTATTCATGTGTCCCCCTCATCCTGAACCCCCCCTCCCTCCTCCCTCTCCACCTTATCCCTCAGGGTTACTCCAGAGCACTGGCTTAGCGTGCCCTGCTCTATGCATCAAACTTGCATTAGTCATCTGTTTTGCATATGGTAATGGGCCTGGCGTGCTGCGATTCATGGGGTTGCAAAGAGTCGGACACGACTGAGCAACTGAACTGAACTGAATGTATATGTTTCAATGGTATTCTCTCAGATCATCCCACCCTCGCCTTCTCCCAGTGAGTCCAAAAGTTGTTCTTTGCATCTATAGCTCCTTTCCTGCCCTGCAGGTAGGATCATTGGCACCATCTTTCTAAATTCCATATATATGCATTATTATACAGTATTTGTCTTTCTCTTTCTGACTTACTTCCCTCTGTATAATAGGTTCCAGGTTCATCCACCTCATTAGAACTGACTCAAATGCATTCCTTTTTATTAGAACTGAGTTTTAAAAGCTAAAGAGAATTTCCTAAGAAGACAAGACAGTGAAAGACTTTCTAGGCATGGGCTGAGAAGAGGTGGGGTGAACAAACATGAATGTCTGGGGAACGATGCGGGGTTCACATGATTGAGGTGGAAAATGTGAGTAATAGAAACCTGAAATTATTTTAATGTTTTTTCCTGAGGTAGTCAGAAAGGTATAGGGAGAAGGGGATCGGAGACTTCATTTCAACCTAATGTTTTTCCTATTGATTCTAAGAGTTGTGACTCCAAAGCTTTTCTTTGTTTCTATTTGCAACCCTGCCACCCCATTCCTTCATTAAATCACGGCAATAGGGCTAGAGGAAGATAAGACTATTTAATGTTCTATATTTACATCCAGTAGCATTTAAACTTCTGTCTTCCAACAAAAGTGCAAGTCTGGGTAATGGACTGTGTGTCATAAATATTATTCATACCTCTTCATATGATTATCTGAAGACTACATATTAAGCCCAACCTTAATCCTTACTGGAATAGAGATTGATATGGTTCAACGAAGAGGTTATTTTCCTTGGCATCGGACTCCAGCATGCTAAGTCAAAGACCTATTCCAATACCCATCCCCTGCAATGCCTATGTAAAAATCAGAAAAAAAGTACATCCTCTGGGTACATACAGCCCTACACTAGGTTTCAGTGGCTTGGAGAGTAGAGCACGGTCTGAATTTCAGCTGCCATTTGTTTCCTGCCTCGGGCACCTTTGTGACATGAACAAAATGTGTGACTCTATGTCCCGGCCCCGCCTGGTTATTGGTGTTCTATTGTTAAATTCAGAACACAGCCTCTGGACACAGACCAGGGAAGTTAGTTTCTGTCCCCTTCTCCCCACATCTTTTAATTATAACATTTTTTGATTTACTGTTCAAACACTAAGCAAATGTTCCTCCTTCTGCATGTGGGTTTTCTACCCCAAGGGTCACCCGAGATGACCCCGAAATTGAAGCAGAGTCTTGCTCTCAGTTCCTCACTTCTGGGCTTGAGAAGATGGCCTGCCACCATTCCCTTCCTTACACACACACACGCACACACACATACACAGTCTCAAGTGTATAGATGAGGATATCCAGGAGTCTCAGGCAGCCTCCTCCATTCTCTCAGCCCAAATCACAAAACCTTCCTCAGCCCAGAGAGTAAAAATAGCGCAGATGATGCTGATTACAGTAATTAAAGTGTTCCCAGTGTGTGACTTGTGCTTTCATATGTGACAGCGTAAGAATCGTTGCAGCTTTCTCATGTTTGGGATGTATTTAGAGATGAAGTTGAGAAAATAGAAATTAAGGATTTGTGGATAATTGGAGAAGACTTAAGCAGAGACTGTTCCTTCCTATATGGAATATAGAGCTCCTTTTGTCAGGAATAAGTTTGGCAAGCATAATACTCTATCCATACTTTTCGTCTGACTCAGGAAAACGATGGGTTTTTTAAGTGTTTTTTTTTTTTCAGTGCATAAATCGTTTTGAAACACTAATACCAGAAATAAAAAGAAAGAGGGAGAGAAAACGTTGCTGACACCCCTGTCTCCTATCATAATAACTGTTCTCATTTCTCCATATAACCTTGGTGACATTGTCTCCAAATTCCTAAATTCCAAATTCAGTCCTCATGTATGTCATTTTTTCATTGTTTTAATGAAAGAATACATTTAATTTTCTGTACTTTTTACTGAATAGTATTAGCCCCCTCAAATTTCATGTTTCATTCATGAATATATCCAACAAATTTTACACAGTTCTTGTAACTTGCCAGGCTCTATTTTATTTTTTTTAATTAATTTTTATTTTTTAGTTTGTTTTGCTTTACAATACTGTATTCATTTTGCTATACATTGACATGAATCAGCCACGAGTGTACATGAACTCCCTTTCCCGACCCCCACCTTCCCCCTCCCTCTCCATAACACTTATCACCATCTGACATACCTCACTGTGTGTGTGTGTGTAGTCTGTCTCCTCCCAGTAGAATATAAACTGTTTGAAGGCAGTGCTTTATGACTTTTTCATCTTTAGTGTCTGCAAGGTAGACCCTCAATGATAATCTAATGAATGAAAGAAAGACTTAAGTAAATGACAGTTATGATAAATCATGGTCTTTCCAGGTGTGCTGGTGGTACAGAACCTGCTTGCCAGTGCAGGAGACATAAGAGACCAGGGTTCGATCCCTGGGGTGGGAAGATCCCTAGAGGAGAGCATGATAACCCACTCCAGTATTCTTGCCTGGAAAATCCCATGGACAGAGGAGGCTGGCAGGCTGCAGTCCATAGCGTCACACAGAGTTGGACACGACTGAAGTGACTTAGCATGCACATGAGAAGTAATACCACAAAGAACAGGATAGATGCGTCTAAAAGAGTACTTTTGGGGAACGGAAGTGTGCTAGTTTAATGAGATTCATTTTAGCAAGAGACAGAGAAACACAAAGACACACCGTCCGGCATCATATTTCCTCCACCCTGTTCCCCTCTTAGAGGGCTCTGAGATGAGGCTCTGCTCTCTGCAGGCTCTGCCAGGAGCCTATGGACTTCTCCTTCCCACTCTTGAGGGGCCACATAGAGGAGAGTTTGGACCAGGGCTGCAGGGGTTGTATGGGGACAACTTCAAAAAGAAAAAGGACTTGGGGCTCCAGCTGGGCTGATCCTTCAGCAGGGTAACCAGTCCTTTGAGATGACCATGACACTCGAAGGCAGGAGAAAGGGTCCTTCTTGGTTGTGGAGCTGGACTCCATGTGTGTGTGTGTGTTCTGAGGGAGGGGGAATGGAGCAGGGAAGGGGCCAACCATAGTTTGCTGCCTTAGGAGGGAGGTGATGAGCTATAGAAACAGAAATCTAGAAACATGGAGTCAGAGAGTTCCCTTCCTGCGCTGGGAAGCTGGTTGATGCCAGACTGGGGCACTGGCCTGTTTTCTGGCATAGCTGGGGAGAGTGGACAGCTTGGCAGTGGTCGGGAGCAAAAACAAAAAAATTAAAGGGATCACTTACAGTTTGCTGGTTCTCACTGAGGCTGGGAGGAGTTGCATCAGTCCCAAGCATCCTGCATCCTGCATCAAACCTGGACTGGCGATTCGTTTCACTTATGATATCACACATGTTACACTGCCACTCTGCCAACCCATCCCACCCTCTCCCTCTCCCACAGAGTCCAAAAGGCCGTTCTATACATCTGTGTCTCTTTTGCTGTCTTGCATACAGGTTTATCATTACCATCATTCTAAATTCCATATATATGTGTAAGTATACTGTATTGGTGTTTTTCTTTCTGGCTTACTTCACTCTGTATAATCGGCTCCAGCGTCATCCACCTCATTAGAACTGATTCAAACGTATTCTTTTTAATAGCTGAGTAATACTCCATTGTGTATATGTACCACAGCTTTCTTATCCATTCATCTGCTGATGGACATCTAGGTTGCTTCCACGTCCTGGCTATTATAAACAGTGGCCAGGCTCTATTTTAGATGACAAGGATTCAGTAATGAGTATGCCAAAGACTTTATCCTGTGGATTTAATTCTAGTTAAAGAAACATACAACCAACAATGCATATATAGCAAAATGTCAGGTGCTATAAAGCAAATTAAAGCAAGGCAAAGAAATAGAGAACAATGTTGCAGGGAGTGACCATTTTAGAAAATGCCTCTTGGAGTAGATATACAATTACTTAATACTGATACCAAATTCAAATATTTAGATCATTGTTTCTGAGATTGCCTATCTGTGAAATACATATTTATGTTTTTATTAAAAGTTTCCTTTAGCATAAAACTCTGAAAGAGGACCACTAGCAGTTTTAGCTCCTGGTTTTTCCTAAAGATTGTAATCACCACAATTCACATGTCAGAGGGCAAAATGTTAGCAAGAAAGAATTCTAGGAAGATGGCAATGTAGAAAGCACCAGGATTCTATCTCCCCACCTGCCAACAACTGCACTAGTAGAATCTGCCTCCTGTAACTATTTGCAACTCTGGAACCTATTGAAGACTTGCTGGCAACTTCCAGTGGAAGACTTGCTTCTGATCAGAGAAGTGCAGACAAAGAGGCAGGCAGTCATTGCTGTGTCTCCCACCCTGTCCAAGCACCTAACCCTACAGCAAAATTCCAGGGGATTTAAAGGGCTGCCACTACTATTCTCCCTCTCTTTTTTTTTCTGATGGAATTGAAGAGATAAATAGAAGGTTCGATTCTGGGATATATTTAGGGGTTTGAAATTTTCTCAAGTCGGCCATGAGGGAAATAGAAACAAGCCACAGCAACATCTGAACCCTTGAAAAGCTCCTGAGAGAAAGAGGGAAGGGAAAACAACAGCCACCAGCCCAACCACTTGTGTCTTCTGCCCCTTCCCACCTATCTCACCCACCCTACCAGCCCACTCTGCCTGGTACTTGAAATCTGTGGCTAAAGGACCATTACCACATAACTTCAAAAATAATTAACCACCCTTCCTTCCAAAACTCACCCAAATTCATCATTCAGCACTTACTTTTTTGAATCCACTCAGAACTTTTTTTCTATGAGCCCCCTCCCTAAATGGAGTTGGGGAGGTGGGAATGCATGCTGAGTTGGCCTTTATTTTTTTTAAGAGACTTTTTGATCCAATGAGGCCCCCCCAAATAATTGAACTTTGGGTTCTGATTGGTTGTTTTATTTATTTTTTTCCTCCAAAAGTTTAACCTCCTCCCCACCTGAGCCTGATAAAACCTTGATCATGAGTTTGGGTCCCATAGGCCTCAAAGAGAGTCCTTAAACTTAAGGATGCTGGATAGCTTCCTTAACTGAGATGAGGAACTCAAGAATATGGATGAGATTTTAAAGATATTCAGTCTGATAAAGGAAGCATGAGAGATGATGAGTCATCGCACTTATCTGAACATTCTGCTGCAGACTCATTCACCAGAAATATTGGTCAAGTTTATTGATGCTGGTAGTTACAAGTTTCTTAACAATTCGCTGACAAATTAAAAAACAACCAACAACATTCCCCTCTTGCAGCAAATTCTACTGACCCTGCAGCATCTCCACTCACTGCAGACCATCTCAAGCAGAACAACACAGCCAAACTGGTGAAGCAACTGAGCAAGTCAAGTGAGAATGAAGAGCTCTGGAAATTGGCCTCAGTCCTTATCAGCAACTAGATGACCGTCATCCACTCCCAGAGCAGTACACCACCCAGCCTGCTGAGAAAGATAAGAGAAACAGAAAGAAGAGGGAAAGAGTTAAACCACCCCTTCTGAGCAACCGGTGATAGAAATGAAGGCTGAGACTCAGGCTCAGGAGGCCCCAGAGAAGAAGAGGGAGAAGTCTCAGTTCAGTGCAGTCGCTCAGTTGTGTCTGACTCTTTGCGACCCCATGAATCACAGCACGCCAGGCCTCCCTGTCCATCACCAACTCCCGGAGTTCACCCAGACCCACACCCATGGAGTCAGTGATGCCATCCAACCATCTCATCCTCGGTCGTCCCCTTCTCCTCCTGCCCCCAATCCCTCCCAGATCAGGGTCTTTTCCAATGCGTCAACTCTTCACATGAGGTGGCCAAAGTACTGGAGCTTCAGCTTTAGCATCATTCCTGCCAAAGAAATCCCAGGGCTGATCTCCTTTAGAATG
>SJXQ01011970.1:260753-307405 GCA_006408695.1 Aepyceros melampus | reverse complement strand
GTGCATATATATTTATAATTGTTATATCTTCTTCTTGGATTGATCCTTTAATCATTATGTAGTGGCCTTCTTTGTCTCAAAAAGGCACATTTTAATTTTACCATTCATTTTAATTTTGAAAAGGGACACACACATACACAGGCTGTCATATACCTATTCCCAGAAGGATAACTGATCATTGAGAATTTTAGCTGCTTCTAGAGGGTATGGGGCTAGAGGAAGACCTATTATTGAAATTTTCTCCCCTGTGTGTAACTGATTTTAGACAGAAAGAATAACTAAATGTGAACGCTGGTCTCTCCTTTCTTTCCTCCTCTGTGATGGGGGAGACACATCCTACATATCTGAGCGAGACTCAACAAACTCTTGTCTTCTCTGCTCTGCGGCTCCTGCCTTGGCTGTATGTACCAGTCTCCAGTCTCACTGGTGCCTGGGCAGTGCCTGCAGTCAACCCATTCCAGCTTGCGAAAGCTTATTGTTAAAACTTCAGGAAACCAACAAGGCAGCTGTTTAACCTTTGGTGACTTAAAATCAACCACAGCAGGAGTATTTACACCATGGAAATTGTCAAACACTATAAATGAGTGCTTCCTCCCCCTCCTCATTATCACAGGTTTACCAGGACTCTTACCCTGCCATACCAGCCCCCCACCATGCCATTCCAGCCCCCCACCATGCCATTCCAGACCCCACCATGCCACTCCAGACTCCACCATGCCACTCCAGACTCCATTTTCCCCAAAGGACACCTGACAAATACACCTGACCAGAGATATTCCTGCCTTCCTGTGCTTTTCCCCTCTGGAGCCCTAGCAAGTACAGTGCTTAACTCAGGGAGCTCAGTGGCATTTTAGGCCGTAGCACAGCCAGAAACGAGGAACTAAATCAGGAGTACAGCTATTTCCAAGTTTCTGGTAAGTCAGTTCTTTGTTCTCCTGCCTTCCCTACAAACTCTCCTGGTTTGTACCTGCTCCTGCCTGTCTCTATCGTGCTTCCTTTCCAACAAATCTACCTTTTAAGATGTTGCTGTCCCTGACTTTCTCCTGCCTCTGCACTTTCACTCTTTGCAAGATTATGCATGCTTACTGCTCTAGATGTCAGCCCTGGGTAGATGGCTCTGGTCTCAGCCATATTTCTGTCCTGCATTTTTGCCTTTTATATTATTTCACCTTGCACACAACTTTCTTAGTTCAGTTCCACTAACATATATATTACTCAGCATTTGTTAGATGCAAGGCCAGATGCCAGCAACTAGACTTAATCCTTGGTCACTTTCTAGAATTTCTGGAAATAAAAGGCATGACAAGGAGGAACTGTGGTTCCCTTTTTATGCTTTGCTGTCACCATGCAAACACATTCTTTTAAGAATTCTGGCCTCAAATACAAGCCCTTCCTGATTGTCTCCTAACCCTGATCTTTAGGAACATCTGCCTTTCATGTGAATTACCTCAAAGATAACTCCACAGACTTAACTACAATTTTCTAGAAATTGTGCGGTGCTTTATACAAGCTGCTTCCCTGTCTGAGGGAATGTCTGAGCCACTAGGGAAGCCCGCACACAGTTCTGCCTGCCTTCAAAGGCCACACTCTCCCACATATCCAGTTAATAAGTGGGGTATCTGTGGTGTGGCACTTGTGAGAGATCCTAGAATTATTTATTAAAGAACCTGCTTTTTTCCTCACATCACATTTTCAGTCAGCATCATGTGGTGTCTGCACAAATCTTCCCTCTACGTGTAACCTCCCTTTAAATTTTTATTGAAGTTCTGTCTTTCACTTGATGAGAAATTCTTACCCTAACAGGAACACTTCACAAATTGCTTTTTCTTATTTCCATATAGATTGTAAGGTGAATATGTTTGCATTGTAGATATCAGTCTGCATAGAGCTGGACATTTTTCTCTCTTTGTCCCAAATTATTCTTTGGCCAAGAATCTTTGCTGGCCCTCTTCAATTCTTTATCAGCACTAACAGGCATTTTTTTTTCTCTCTGGGCTATTTGCCATAAAGAAACAAAGGACTGGGTCATTCACGAGATGTTCCCCCGAGTGAGGATGGTGGGGGTGGGGGTGGTGTGCCGACCTCTTGACCTCATGTTAGATACCTGACTTCGGCTCCGACCTAGACACCACAAAACACAGGATTCCAATTCAGAATTGTCACAGTCTGACAAATGAATATTGGCTGTGGCTTTCAAGGTCCCTTAGGACTCTTGGGAACCAAGACTGTCACACTCAAAATGCCTAGCATCTTAGTCAGCTTAGGATTGTTGTTTAGTTGCTAAGTTGTGTGTGATGCTTTTCGATCCCATGGACTGTAACCCACCAGGCTCTTCTGTCCATGGGATTTCCCATGCAAGAATCCTGGAGTGGGTCGCATTTCCTTCTCCAGGGAATCTTCTTTACCCAGGGACTGAACCCATGTCTCCTGCTTGGCAGGCAGATTCTTTATCACTGAGCCACCAGGGAAGCCCCAGCTTAGGATACTATGATGGACTCTGTAGACTGGGTGACTTAAACAACAGATACTTATCTTTCACAATTTCAGAGGCTGGAAAGACTGAAATCAGGGAACCAGCATGGTTGGGTTCTGGTAAGATCTCTCTTTCTGGCTTGTAAATGGTTGCCTTCTTGCTGTATCCTTACAGGGTGGAAAGAGAGAGCAGCTCTAATCTTTCTCTTTCTATAAGGACACTAATCTAATCATTAGGACTCCATCCTCATGACTCCATCGAAACGTAATCACCTCACAAAGACCCCACCCCCAAGTATCATCACATTTCGAATTAGGGCTTCAGCATATGAATTTTGGCAGAGACATAAGCATTCAGTCCATAGCACGTGGTTTTCAGCAAACAACTTGCAGGTACAGGGAAACTGGGTGTGAATTTCAGCTCTGCCACCTGTATGACCTGGGACAAGTCATTCAAGTGTTTGAAGCCAGCTTCCTAACCTGTAAAATGGGGATACTCCTGGTACCCATATTATAAAATTGTTGCAATGATGATGTGTGATATTACCATAAACTGCTTTACACAGTCCTGGACATCCAGTGAATAGCAGTGTGCACAGAGGTTTGGAGCAAGCCTCTGAGGCCAGAGCACCTGCACTGACTCTTAACTTTGCCTCTTATTCAGCTCTGTGACTATCAGTGAGTTACTTACCCTCTTGGGGCCTGAGTAAAATAGATATGATCATAGTACATATTGCAGACAGTTGTTGTGAAGATGGAAATGAGTTAGCAATCATTCATAGGAAGAACTATATTAGTATCATTATTATTATCCATATGCTCCCAGAGGTCATAATCAGCTGGGTCCCATGGAGAAGTCACAGATTGAGTATGTATACACAGTTTGGATCTGGGAAGAGAAAAGTATTACTTCAGGTATGGGAATAAGACTTTCTCTGGAAATTTCTAGGTGCTTGAACATCTCTTCTCTAGCTACAAATTCTCCTTCCAGACAAACGGTTTCAGCTGAGTCTGTTGCTGCTGGTTCATCTTCGTTTGTGTCATCTCCCATCAGACAGAAAACAAAATTCGATTTTAATTAGTTGCTTCCACTGCTCACAGCTGGCTTTTTGCTGTGCAACCTGAAGTAAACGGAGGTGTCCTTTGGTCCAGGGCCCCCGGTATTGGAGAAGGTCACTTAGTTACCTGAAAACACATGTGCCTTGCCGTGTTCGCGTTTACTTGCTCCTCAGGGCTTGCCGCTTGTGTGTGGGTTTCTGCATGGTTCTCCTGGTAAAGTCAGATCTAAATCTCATCTGGATAAGCTAATTTGGTAGAAGCCTCATCTTCTGGAATGTTCTGCTGCAGTTGGTATAAAAATAATGCCAATAATTGCATTTGGAGATTTCTTTTCTTTAAAAGATGGGAAAGAAATGAAAGAATTCCTCAGAGTGCCATCTCAGAGCTCTCAAATCTACCAGAAAGCAAACTATTTAACTGCAAGGTGGTTATAGTTCAGAGAGAAAATCATTACTATTCTCATCACTGGTCAAAATATGAAAATTATTATTATTGTGTTCATTATCATAGCCTTTATCTTGGTGCCCTTTGGGGAACACTGACTGGATTTGTTTCATTTATAATGATAACTGTACAATACTAATGTGATGATATCTTCCTTCCTTCTTTCTTTCACTCCCCCCTCCCTCCCTTTCTCCCCTCCCTTTCTTTCCTCCCCGCCTCTTTTCTTCTTTTCCTTTCTCTCTCTCCTTTCTCAGATGTTTACTGGGCCTCTGTCAGACATTGGGAACAAATGGGGAGAAAAAGTCTTTTCCATTAGGAAGTTCACAATGTCTTAGAAGTCCTCTAGGATTTCTATTAATAATTTGCAAAATTCAGCTTCACCTTTTAAATTACTTTGCATAATGAGGTAATTTAATACTTGCTGAACAGTACTTCAGAGCAACTGAACAACAACAATACTTGTTGAAAAAATAATGTGCCCCTTTGCTTAATAAACTTTTAAATTATGACGCAGCATTACTTTCACTTTACAGGTAAGAAAACAGGGGAGAAGAGAGGGAAACGAAACGCTCCCAGCGTTTTTCACGGGCCGGGCCCTGTGTGGGGCTTCCATGCAGGTTTTTTCCTGTACTTTAATTGTCTGAGTTGTGTGTTAGTCACTCAGTTGTGTTCAACTCTGTGATCCCATGGGCTGTAGTCTGCCAGGATCCTCTGGCCGTGGAATTTTCCAGGCAAGAATACTGGGATGGGTTTCCACTTCTTTCTGCAGGGAATCTTCCTGACCCAGTAATCGAACCCAGGTCTCTTGGGTCTCCTGCACCAGCAGGTAGGTTCTTTACCATTGCGCCATAATTATCGCTGGACAAGTTTTCCCGGGAGGTAATAAAACTAGTTGGTGGCAGAGCCAGGCCTGGGGTTCAGGTTTTCTGTGCGTTCTTTCACTGAGAGGCTCATGGACTCCCCAAGACTCCGATTCCCAATGGCTAGCGGTGGGGGCCATGAGAGGCAGAGCTCAGAGCTGGTCATGGGCCACGATTTTCCTGTTTCTGCTCAGTCCTTTCTCAGGCCCTTTGCTTCTCCTCCCAATAGCTCCAGTAACAACACAGAGTTAGAGATTTTATATACTTTGTTAACTATTTGGTCTCAACAATGATTCCACTCCTTCACTAGCCATTATTGCTCCTGATAGTGTATTTATGGGAAGGGGCAGATGCTGAAAGGTAAAAGCCTCAGTGTATCAAGCTGCAAGCCCTTCTCTCATAAACACAGCACTGGGGAGAGCTGACCTGCTTCAGCCAACTTCCCATGGAATCCAAGGGGGGAGTCTCCACCCCTTGGGTCCCAGTCTCTCCTTGGGCAATTCCCAAAGGCAGATCTGTTTATTTGATTTTATCATCAGCTCCATGGAGACAGGGGCAGTGTGGAGGGTAGGGAGGAGAGACAATGGGAGATATACTTCCTAGATTTTCTTCTTGGATTTTAAAAAATCCTCAAGAAAGATTATCCCAAGCACTTCACAAGATTCGTTTGGGGAGGATTCTGAATGCTCTTTCAAGAATTCTGTGTCCTTTGGGATGAACTTCAAGACCTCTCCTCTTTACATCCCCCTACACATCTAGCTTGCAGGGCTCATTCTTCATTTTGCATCTCACCTATATTCCCCTCCCCTACCACAGACATAGGTCTCTCTGCTAAAAGCAGTCTAGAACACAGGAGTGTATGCTTCCCAGCAGGGAAGAGTAATGAGCACATTAATTAACAACTGCACAAGATTTGCGTTGATTGTTAGCCTGAGTCATTATTAGGTTTGAGCAAAACTTGACTGTTGTGGATGTTCATTTGTAAATAAAGCCAGTGAGTGATGGCATTTAAATATCCACCAATGTGTTTCAATTTTACCTGTTTTGCTTGCTCAGGAGGGATCCAGGCTCTGTTGGAATTTCAACACACATTCTTTCCTTCCTTCCCTCCTCTTCTTCATTGCTTTCCTCCTCTCTCCAATATCATGTTCTGTAGGCACCAGCGATGCAACTGTGACTAAGATTAATCTCAGTCATCATGGAGTCTCCAGTCCAGTGACTGACTGACATTCCAAACAGAACCACAGATGGGCACCGGTTCCAGCCAGTTTTGTTCCAGAGCGAATGCATTTAACATGCCTTTCTAGCACACAGAACTTGACTTGCACTGCCCTGCTCATTCCCATGTCTGTCTGTTTCCCATAGAATGCTCTTTCTTTCCTCTGCCTGGCTAAAGTCAACTCAGTCACCTTTCAGTTCAGTTCAGTTCAGTTGCTCAGTCATGTCCGACTCTTTGCAACCCCATGGACTGCAGCATGCCAGGCCTCCCTGTCCATCACAACTCCCAGAGTTTAACCAAACTCATGTTGGTGATGCCATCCAACCATCTCATCCTCTGTCATCCTCTTCTCCTCCTGCCTTCAATCTTTCCCAGCATCAGGGTGTTTTCTAAGGAGTCAGCTCTTCGCATCAGGTGGCCAAAGTATTGGAGTTTCAGCTTCAGCATCAGTCCTTCCAATGAACACTCAGGACTGATCTCCCTTAGGATAGACAAGTTGGATCTCCTTGCAGTTCAAGGGACTCTCAGGAATCTTCTCCAACACCACAGTTCAAAAGCATCAATTCTTCAGCACTCAGCTTTCTTTATAGTCCAACTCTCACATCCATACATGACTACTGGGAAAACCATAGCTTTGACTAGACAGACCTTTGTTGGCAAAGTAATATTCTGCTTTTTAATATGCTATCTAGGTTGGTCATAACTTTCCTTCTAAGGAGTAAGTGTCTTTTAATTTCATGGCTGTAGGCACCATCTGCTGTGATTTTGGAGCCCAAAAAAATAATGTCTGACTGTTTTCACTGTTTCACCATATATTTTCCATGAAGTGATGGGACCAGATGCCATGGTCTTAGTTTTCTGAATGTTGAATTTTAAGCCAACTTTTCTACTCTCCTCTTTCACTTTCATCAAGAGGCTCTTTAGTTCCTCTTCACTTTCTGCCATAAGGCTGATATCATCTGCATATCTGAGGTTATTGATATCTCTCCTGGCAATCTTGATTCCAGTTTGTGCTTCTTCCAGCCCAGTGTTTCTCATGATGTACTCTGCATATAAGTTAAACAAGCACGGTGACAATATACAGCCTTGACGTACTCCTTTCCTATTTGGAACCAGTCTGTTGTTCCATGTCCAGTTCTAACTGTTGCTTCTTGACCTGCATACAGATTTCTCAGGAGGCTGGTCAGGTCGTCTGGTAGTCTCATCTCTGAGCTGAGTTAAAGTCATGACTCTCCACACTCTTCTAATTTGTTCTTTTTTCTCTGAATGAAGAGCATGTATTTGTTAATCATGAGCTTTGGGGCTAGGGGGAATCTCTTGCTTTAATTTCTTGCATTGTTAGCTAACTCTCAGCTACAATTGTGAGAATTATTATTAATCAAGGAAGGCAGCATGGCACAGACACACGGACAGGTGGTTTGAAGTCCCTGGGTCCATGCATGTCTCTGACACTCACTAGTTGGATGACCTTCAAATGACTTGGCCTTGCTGAGGCTCGCCTATGAAATGAAGCCAGTCGTGCTTCCTGAGTCCCAGGACACCTCTGTTGACCAGAGTGGTTTCAAATGCTTTGGCAAGAGCATCCACCTTCCTTCTATGAGCATCTTTTTCTGCCCTGCCAGAGACAGACTTGTCTAAGGCCTGACATGGGACCGTCCATGGGTTGAGCTTTGAGCACTGGAGGCAGAGATGTTTGCTTATGTGTTTGCCTACCTAATGGCAATCCACTCCAGTACTACTGCCTGGGGAATCCCATGGACAGAGGAGCCTGGTAGGCTACAGTCTATGGGGTGGCAAAGAGTCAGAAATGACTGAGTGACTTCACTTTCACTTTACCTACCTAATAGAACCCCAAATCCATTTTTAATGAGATTGCAGAATATTAAAGGGGAAGAATAAACCAGAGGAAGCATCCTGAAGAATTCTCCAGAAATCACTGATTCTAAGTCCTGAAACACCTGAGAGATGACACATTCCTCCTGGGAACAGTGGTCAAAGCAGTGACTCTTGCTTGATGATATGGGGAGTGAACTGGTGAGAAGATTTTAAAATCTCTAAGAGGCAGATGTGCATAATCAGGAAAAGTTCCCCAAGTGGTTTTTCTATGTGTTCTTCCCTCTTTGAACTCAAGTACTCTAACTCCTTTCAAAAGCATTATAAACTATTTCAGACATAGAAAGAGGTATGAAAAAGAATCTGATGAATATTCATATACCTGTCTTAGGAAATAAAGCTATACCAATAGAGTTGAAGCCCATGTACCCTGCTTTGATTGCAGCCCCTTCCCCTCCTTTTGGTTGGTTTTAACCATATCCTAAACTCAATGACTTTCATTCCCATGCACTTCTTTTTAGTTTCACTGCATACAAGTATATATGTATATTCCTTAAGTCATATACAGCATCATTTTACATGTTATTAAACATTACATAGAATCATATCACATGTAGGCTTCTGTAATTTGCTTTTATGTTTTGCTCAAATCTATGTTCATGAAATGAAACTGTAGTTTTTCCATTTTACTGTTGTATTATATTCCACTCAGTGGCTATACCATGATAAACAGCATTCAACTGTTACCAGACAGTTTGTTTCCTCTGTTCTGCTATTGCAAGCCTTGTGACTTTCATCAATATTGAACATGCTTCTGATGTACATCCGCAAGACTTCCTTTTGGGTAGTGGTTCTCAATGGCAATTTTGTCCCCAGGGGACACTTGCCAATGTCTGGAGACAGACATTCTGTGTGGTTTCAACTGGGAACCATAGTGGAATCTAGTGGACAGAAGCCAGGGATGCTGCTAAATATCCTACAATTCACAGAACAGCCCTAACAACAAAGAAATATCTGTCCCTATATATCAAGAGTGTGGAGGTGGAGACATTCTGTTTTGAGGGAGTAGAATTGCTACATCACAGAATTTATGCATCTTCAACTTAAATATTGCTGAATTGTTTTCTAAAGTGGCTGTATTAATTTACACCCAAACCAGTGGTACACTCACCCCCATTTTATTGATTCAACCTGAGGTTGGCAAAGGTATGGAGTGACTTGGAAAAGGGTATGAAATGATAAGTAAAAGTCACTTAGTTGTGTCCGGCTCTTTGCGACCCCAAGGACTATATAGACCATGGGATTCTCCAGCCAGAATACTGGAGTGAGTATGAGTAGCCTTTCCCTTCTCCAGGCGATCTTCCCAACCCAGTGATCAAACCCAGGTTTCCCGCATTGCAGGCAGATTCTTTACCAACTGGGCTACCAGGGAAGTCCCATGGAATGATAAGGGCATTAATAAAACTTTGACAAAGACATGGTACTCTATTTTCCCAGAAATAACACATCAAAGGAAGATGAATCTAGTCCTTCAATACAAGAGACATTATAAAGTGTCTATTATGTCGCCAGGAATTATTCTTTACACTCATGGCCTCTCATGTTGCAAGGCTGGAGAAGTTAGTATCAGAGACTAGTGCAGTACACTTAATCGCATCAGCTTGAAAGGGAGACAGACCTGGATCTGGGTCCTAGAATGGCTATTTACTAGCCCCGTGCTTTGGGAAAGTTACCTGACTGCTTCAAGCTTCAGTTTTCCTCATCTGTGAAATAGGGGTCATCATCGTAGCGTTCTACCTATGTCATACTAGCATTGGGATAGATGATCCATAAATATCAGCTGTCATCACCATCACATCACTGTCATTTAATACATGAGAAATACAGCCTCTGAGTTTAAGTAAGCTGATAAAAGGTCACAACTTGTAAGTGGTAGATATGGAATTTGAATTTATCTGACTCCAAAGTCCATCTTATTTTAACTGTGTTGTGATGCCTCCCTCAGAGGGGAGGACTCCTGGCTCCAAACCATTAATTTGGATTTTGTACTTGTGTGTGTGTGTGTGTGTGTGTAGGGGGTGCAATCCATATGAATTATTAAAAGTCATACTCCGTCAAAAACTTTTAAATAACACATTTCAATGGTCTCATGAATATTTAGTGACTCAACTAAGTAAAACAAATGCTGCCCAGACATCAGTCCCCTGGGGACTTGCTGCAATAGACAGGCAAGGATGATCTGCGATTAGAATATGGACTGCATGCAAACGGCGGGTCCACAGAGCACAAAAATAGCTTGGTCTCTTACCAATTATGAGTCTCTCCTTTGCCATTTATTGCTATGAACCTGCCCATCCCTGAAGACAAACCAACTGAAGCCTATCACCTCCACAAACGATCACAAATTTAAAATTAACGGTGTCGGAATGAATGATGCTGGCCTTCCTACACTCAGTTTGCAAACCATGTCCTCCACTTTCCCACCCCCTCTTCTCCTCCTGGGAAAACATTTGTCTTCAGAGGCCAGCAATGAGGCATTTGCCATTACATACATCATGACATATTTTACATATGCTCCGAGAAGCCAGGGCTAAATTACACTGGTGAGTTATTAAAAACAGCTCTCAATGCTATTATTATTTATTGCATTTCCAACTCTCTGCAGCAGCTGATTACACTGCTTAATCTTGTATTTTTTTTTAAAAAATGCTCCATCCTGAAATTAATTCTCCCTGCAATGAATAAGCAAGGTCAGCCACACCAAGCACCCTTTGAAAAAGAAAGTTTGGATTCTGGAAAGCAGTTTTATTGACAGCCCTGGGATTGAGCCTCTGTTTCCCCAGGCTCAATCCTTTGTATCTGGGGAAACAGGCTCAATATTTCCCATGAAATAAGAATCTGCCTACAATGCAGGAAACCAGGGTTCAATTCCTGAGTCGGGAAGATCCCCTGGAGAAGGAAATGGCAACCCACTCCAGTATTCTTGCCTTGAGAACCCCATGGACAGAGGAGCCTGGTAGGCTACAGTCCACGGGGTTGCAAGGGTTGGACACAACTTAGTGATGAAACCATCACCATGAACATTTCTTTTCCAAAGTGTTTTCTGAGGGAGTTCTCCAAGTCACGGGTCTCACAGGCCAGTCCCTTCTCTGACTCACTGAGAGTCTTCGGTGCTCTGGTCCCTGCCTACCTCCCAACCTCATCTCTCACTGTGCTGCCTTTGCAGCCAGGGCACAGTCATCACAGGGGCTCATGGTTCCTCCAGGACCAGCCTCTGCTTTCTGAGCTTTCCTAAAATTTTACCTCCACCCTTATTTCTTTTCTCAGCGTCTTTTCCTTTCAGATTCATCTTAGGAATAATCTCCTTTGGGGAGCCTCCTGAATGAAAGCATTTCTTCCCTGCACTCACATCCACTGTGGCGCTCGGCACTCTGTATCGTCACTGTCTACCTATGGATCTGTTTCTTGTCACACTGAACTGCTTGAGAATAAGGGCAGTGCATGTAAGATCCCAGCATAAAGCCTAGCCCAGGTGCCCAGAAATTAAGAAATCCCCAAATGAAAGCAGTGTAGTGGAGTGAAAGGAGCTAAATCTCTTGTATTAGGCATTTATTCATTCAATCATTCAACAAATATTTATTATCTATTACGAGCCAGGCACTGTACTAAGCAATAGAAGCACAGTGATTAGAAATCAATTGTGTTAGAAATCAATTGTTATAGTGCAAATGGCCTAATGAGGCAGAGGTACCTGCCTCAAACAATAGCACAGGCATATAATTACAATTCATGGTAAGTGGTAAGTTCCTATAAAGGAACAAACACTCAGGGCTATGACAACATAAACATAGGATGCAACCCAGGCTGGAATCAGTATAGGGAGTTTCATCAGGGATGCCTTCCTTGAGGAGGTGATGCTTAAGCTAAAACCTGAAGGATCATTAAGTCTTAACTAGATGATTGGTAGGACAAGAGTATTTGAGAAAAAGGGACAGCCTGTGCAAAGGTCCTGAGGTGAGCAGGTGCCTGATTGCTGAAGAAGTTTCTGGAAACTGACTGAGTCTAGTGTTAGAGGCAGGAAATGAGCAAGGGTAGACAGGATGGTGTCAGAAAAGGTTGAGAGGCACTCTAGGGTTAGGCCATGCAGTCTTGTAGACAACGTTAAGGTTGTTCATTCTGGGCATGATGGATTTTAAGCAAAGGAACAACATCATGAGTGTGAATGTGTGTGTGTTACATTTTATAATGTTTGCAATGTAGAGAACAGAATAGAAAGTGACAAAGTACGTGAAGATTATGGCATATGTATCTGCAGATTGCCTCAGATAACACAATGGTGGTAACATGGAGTTAATGGCTAAAGGACCACATGGAGGCGGAAGCCATCTAGAGGTGCCCTTGGAGACAGCTTGACCTGATTTTAGGGTCATAGGCCTGCTCTGGGCTATCCCCCTTTACTGACCAAGGCTCAGCCTTTCTGGGGTTAGCTGGTTTGGGGCCTCTGTTCCAGAGGCCTGGGGGCTGGCATACTCAAGCACAGGTGAGCTCTATATTTGTACTTATGCCTCTGGGATAGAGATCAGAGTTATAGAACTCAAGTTATAAGTTCTGCCTCTAAGAACTCCTGGGTTCTTGGAAGGGTTAGGTCAGCTTCAGAGTAGACTTAATTTGCTACCATGAGAAGAATGGGACCTTGGGATGTGTGGTCTGGTTCATCTTTCCCTTCCATCCATCCATTCATCCACATCCATCCACCCAACAAAGCCTCACTGAGAAAATGTTGGAGGCGAGTCTGGAGCCTGGTCTCTTGAGCAGGGGCCCTAATGCAGACCTTGTTCTGCCCTGGTCCACATCTGTCCTTATGTGTCAGTGTCTCTCAGCTACTGCCAAGAGACGAGACTGTCACAGAGTTTTGTTCTTTTGGTTCTTTGGCTGCTGAATTGGAGCTCCAGGAAAATCCTGCTTTCTTCTCTCCTGATTTAATTGGCCCATTATTTTAAACTTTTGTAGATAAGGGAATAAAAAAGCCAGTGGAATATTGTATTCATCACATTCAAATTAATATGCTTCATTACCATAAAGACAGTGAGTGTGGCTGCAATATTTTCTCAAAACTTTTAATTGAACAGAACACGGGAGGGGGGAAGTGGAAGCTGAAACGACCAGGCTCAGATGCTGTTTTTCACTTTCTCAGAACGTGTGCTGTTTGTGATCTACTCATCTCGTTAGTGTTAATTATGAACTAAAATAAAATGGCATTTAACACTGTGCTGAGACTTTAATTAAAGCCAAACCTCCGTATCCAGGAACTCTGTGAAGTCCAAGGTAGTTATTCTACAAGTGTTTAAGCTTCTGTTGGATCATTGGTACACCTATACATGCTCATTCTCCTCCTGTGTAAGGCTTCTGGAAGCCATCCATCCATCCGTCCATCCATCCGTCCATCCGTCCATCTGTCCATCGGTCCGTCCACCCATCTATATATACATACATATATGTATCCTTTCACCAAATAATATTTTACTTCAACATTTAAACTTTAAAGTAGCTTTGGGGGAAGAAAACAAATATTTGTTAAGGTCCGTAATATTTATCATTTCAAATACATTATCTGAAGCCTAATACAGTACCAGTAATACAAGGAACATTCAAGTAAGAGTACTTAGTAGTATTGTATACATCTCTTTAATCATCAAAACAGTCCCATAAGACAGGGACAGATTATTATTATATCTGTGTTATAGGAAGTAAAATTGAAGTCCAGAGAGATTGCGTGACTTGCCCAAAGTCATATTCACTGCATCTTTTCCTGCTTTGCAATGCTGAGCTAGAAGGAGTATTCTGGATTATCTAAATTCATTCATTCAGCAAACGTAGATCACTTGCTCTGTGCCAGGATCAACACTAGCAGTTGGAGGAAGCTCAGTCCCACTGCTTACAGAGTCAGTGGGATCGGCAGACATTGGCTGGAGATGACAAACCAGTTCTGTAGGTTCTGAGAGAGAAGCAGAGCTGGAGGAGCGTCAACAGAGGCACCAAGTCCAGCCTGGGAATCCAGGAAGGATAAGACGAGTGGAACAGTTTCATCCAGGAGTCCTGCAGAGACACCCATTAGGAAGGGTGGGCTCATGGTTCTTCTCTCAGGGCCTCTGGCAACCCCAAGCCCAGCTGTCCAGTAGCAAATACAGCACGGTGCTCAACTAGCCAGACTGTAATTGAGCCTCCGTGAAATGCCGGAAACTACTCCGGCATAGCATGCCAACGACTGAACACAGTCACCGGGGCTGCTTGGCACCAGACACCGGAGATAAGGCTGAAACGTCCGTTCCTGGCATGGACTAAGCACTGCACACGTTTGTATTCCCTTCCTCCCTTGTTACGATCCCCCAACTCTGTGTGGTTCCTGGGTTCTGATATCTGACTGGACTCCTCTCCTGTATGCCACAGTTTCTTTATTTGGAAGAAAAATCAACACAGGAGAGCAATTGCTGGTATGGTCAGGGATTCAGGGATCTCTAGGGCTGACTCATTGGTTAACGACAAGGGACAAGGTAGGGGCCGGGACTAGAGCAAGTCACCTGCCCCGCGCCAAACAACAGAACCAGGACTTGGACCCAGGACTCTGACTTCAGTTTGATGGCATTTCCCTTTTCCTAACAGAGCCCAGTGGAGAGCCTTTTAGGAGTTTCTCCTGTACTTAGTGGGAGGTCAGGATGCTGTGGAAAGTGATTCTTGCCCATAGGTTTGCTTCCTGTTTGCCCAACTTTGCTTGACTTATTCCTCTCCGCTCCCTAGGAGCCTTGCTACGTAGGGACTCTGTCTGTCCTTGATTTGCCCCATTAGCTCAATGCTTAGCCCCTCAGAGGTTTCTCCTTTTAAGCTGTGCCTTCAGGGAAAAGGGAAGTGATTTCAAGGAAGGCATATATTGCTTTTGGCATCCCCACATCTCTCCCCTGTGATTTTTTAAGGGGTGAAACCTGTGACTCAAAGTGGCCAGTTGCATCCTAGGTCCCCTCAGTCACAGTGATTGTTCTGGGAGGGGCACAGAACCTGAGCACTATGAACATTTGGGATTTAGTTACAAGGGCTAAAAAGTCTCTTTCATTTTTTAAAATTAATTTTTATTAAATTTTATTGTAGTATAGTTACTTGGGGCTTCCCTTGTGTTTCAGCAGTAAAGAATCCCCCTGCCAATGTAGGGTTCAGCCCCTGGGTCAGGAAGATCCCCTGAAGGGGAAAATGGCAAGCCACTCCAGTACTTTTGCCTGAAGAATCCCATGGACAGAGGAGCCTCAAGGGCTATGATCCAAGGAGTCGCAAAAGAGTCAGTCGCGGCTTAATGACTAAACAGCAACAGCAACAAATAGTTGCTCTACAATCTTGTATCAGTTCCTACTATACAGCAAAGTGAATTAGCTATGGGTCCAACTCTTTGGGACCCCACAGTCCATGGCGTCCCAAAGAGTCAGACACAACTGAGAGACTAAGCACAGCGTGCGCGCGCATGCACACACATACACACTCACACACACTCTCATATATCCCCTCCCTGTTTAGGTCACCAGACACACACACACACACACACACACACACACACACATATCCCCTCCTTGTTTAGGTCACCAGAAAGTCCCTTTAGTTTAAGCAATTTTAAGATAATTTTTCAATTATTTGCAATCCAAAGAGTTCTGAATGATGAAATAATAAAAATAGTAAATAATATGAATTGAGTGCTTACTTTGTGCCAGGTACCGTTTTGAGTTCTTACTTTTGTGAACTTATTCAGTATTCACCACAACCTTATAGAATATATAATATTGTTCTTCTTACATTGGCCCTGGTGAGGTTAAACAGCTTACAGAATAAAGGGGACCTGGCACGTGGGTGATGGATCTGGGATTTGAACCTGGGCAGCCGAGCTCTAGAGCCCAGGTTCTCAACAGCAATGCAATCCTCTCCCTAGGTATGAATTCTTTTCAGTTAAACCCTAAAGGCCCTTTTTTCATTTGCTGATCTTGTAGAGAGACAGTTCCTCATCCAGTCTGCTCAAATTCTTGGGGAAATGAAAGTGAAAGTTGCTCAGTCGTGTCTGACTTTTTGCGACCCCATGGACTACACAGTCCATGGAATTCTCCAGGCCAGAATATGGAGTGGGTAGCTGTTCCCTTCTCCAGGGGATCATCCCAACCCAGGGACTGAACCCAGGTCTCCCACACTGCAGGCGGATTCTTTACCAGCTGAGCCACCAGGGAAGCCCAGTCATACTGGAGTGGCTAGCCTATCCCTTCTCCAGCAGATCTTCCTGACCCAGGAATTGAACCAGGGCCTCCTGCATTGCAGGCAGATTCTTAACCAGCTGAGCTACCAGGGAATCCAGTGGACGAATTTCATGAGGTTCCCATGGGGGAGGTAATTTGCTTGTGCAAATACATCCTAGAGGCCTGCCCACCACACCAAACCTGTCCTCTGTCATCATAGGATGTGTTTCTTCAGATTATTAATAATAATTATATGGGGTCACAAAGAGTCGGACACGACTGAAGCGACATAAGACATACACACAAATAATAATAGCTTTTACATATTGAATGCCTGCTATGTTCCGGACCCTCTTTTTTTTATTTAAATTTTTATTTTTACTTATCTTGCTTTATAATACTGTATTGGTTTTGCCATACATTGACATGAATCTGCCACTGGTGTACATGAGTTCCCAATCCTGAACCCCTCCCCACCTCCCACCCCATATCATCTCTCTGGATCATCCCCGTGCACCAGCCCCAAGCATCCTGTATCCTGTATTGAACATAGACTGGCGATTCGTTTCTTACATGATAGTTTGACCCAGGAATTGAACCAGGGCTTCCTGCATTGCAGGCAGATTCTTAACCAGCTGAGCTACCAGGGAATCCAGTGGACAAATTTCATGAGGTTCCCATGGGGGAGGTAATTTGCTTGTGCAAATACATCCTAGAGGCCTGCCCACCACACCAAACCTGTCCTTCTGTCATCATAGGATGTGTTTCTTCAGATTATTAATAATAATTATATGGGGTCACAAAGAGTCGGACACGACTGAAGCGACATAAGACATACACACAAATAATAATAGCTTTTACATATTGAATGCCTGCTATGTTCCGGACCCTCTTTTTTTTATTTAAATTTTTATTTTTACTTATCTTGCTTTATAATACTGTATTGGTTTTGCCATACATTGACATGAATCTGCCACTGGTGTACATGAGTTCCCAATCCTGAACCCCTCCCCACCTCCCACCCCATATCATCTCTCTGGATCATCCCCGTGCACCAGCCCCAAGCATCCTGTATCCTGTATTGAACATAGACTGGCGATTCGTTTCTTACATGATAGTATACATGTTTCAATGCCATTCTCCCAAATCATCCCACCCTCTTCCTCTCCCACAGAGTCCAAAAGTCCATTCTATACATCGGTGTCTCTTTTGCTGTCTCGCATAGAGGGTTATCATTACCACCGGACCCTCTTTTAAGCATACTGTACACATTATCTCATTTAATCCTTAGAAAACAGGGAAGTGCAGTCAACTATGGGGCTCAGGTTCACTGAACTAGGAAGTATTCTTGTCCTCAGAGTCACACTCTGACTCCTGGGCCTCTTGGACCTGCGGTCACCCAGAGGGAGAAGAGCACAGAGGCCAGTGACAAGGCAACCCAAGAAAGGCCAGTGGTTACGATGTCACCCTTCAGTGAAGGGGTACGTGTTAGGTCCCTGGTCAGGGATCTAAGATTCCATGTACCCTGGGCCAAAAGACTAAATCAGAAAAAATGGAAGCAATATTGTAACAAACTTAATAAACACTTACAAAATAGTCCACATCAAAAAAAGAAAAATCTTAAGAAAAAAAAGACAGAATGACTCATGGGCTCCAACCAACCACAGCTGTGGGGCAGGGAGGAAAACCAGTTACCTACGCCCTGGGGATATTCCTTGGTCTGATGGAGAAGACCAAGACTGAAAGTACAGAACAGACTCCTCAACTAGCAAGCAACTAGCAAAAGAGACCGGGTGAAAACACCCCAAAATGTTAGTTACGGCTTTCTCTGCTGTTGGCTTATTAGGATTAATTATCTTTATCTGTTTTTCTGGAACTCTCTTGCTTTTTCCATGATCCAGCGGATGTTGGCAATTTGATCTCTGGTTCCTCTGCCTTTTCTAAAACCAGCTTGAACATCAGGGAGTTCACGGTTCACGTATTGCTGAAGTCTGGCTTGGAGAATTTTGAGCATTACTTTACTAGCATGTGAGATGAGAGCAATTGTGCGGTAGTTTGACCATTCTTTGGCATTGCCTTTCTTTGAAAAAGCAAGAGAGTTCCAGAAAAACATCTATTTCTGCTTTATTGACTATGCCAAAGCCTTTGACTGTGTGACCACAATAAACTGTGGAAAATTCTGAAAGAGATGGGAATACCAGACCACCTGACCCGCCTCTTGAGAAATCTGTATGCAGGTCAGGAAGCAACAGTTAGATCTGGACATGGAACAACAGACTGGTTCCAAATAGGAAAAGGAGTACGTCAAGGCTGTATATTGTTACCCTGCTTATTTAACTTCTATGCAGAGTACATCATGAGAAACGCTGGACTGGAAGAAACACAAGCTGGAATCAAGATTGCTGGGAGAAATATCAATAACCTCAGATATGCAGATGACACCACCCTTATGGCAGAAAGTGAAGAGGAGCTAAAAAGCCTCTTGTTGAAAGTGAGAGAGGAGAGTGAAAAAGTTGGCTTAAAGCTCAACATTCAGAAAACGAAGATCATGGCATCTGGCCCCATCACTTCATGGGAAATAGATGGGAAAACAGTAGAAACAGTGTCAGACTTTGTTTTTTGGGGCTCCAAAATCACTGCAGATGGTGACTACAGCCATGAAATTTTTAAAAGGCGCTTACTCCTTGGAAGAAAAGTTATGACCAACCTAGATAGTATATTCAAAAGCAGAGACATTACTTTGCCGACTAAGGTCCGTCTAGTCAAGGCTATGGTTTTTCCTGTGGTCATGTGAAACAGTGTCAGACTTTATTTTTCTGGGCTCCAAAATCACTGCAGATGGTGACTGCAGCCATGAAATTAAAAGGCACTTACTCCTTGGAAGAAAAGTTATGATCAACCTAGATAGTATATTCAAAAGCAGAGACATTATTTGCCAACTAAGGTCCGTCTAAGTCAAGGCCATGGTTTTCCCTGTGGTCATGTATGGATGTGAGAGTTGGACTGTGAAGAAGGCTGAGCACAGAAGAATTGATGCTTTTGAACTGTGGTGTTGGAGAAGACTCTTGAGAGTCCCTTGGACTGCAAGGAGATCCAACCAGTCCATTCTGAAGGAGATCAACTCTGGGATTTCTCTGGAAGGAATGATGCTAAAACTGAAACTCCAGTACTTTGGCCACCTTATACGAAGAGTTGACTCATTGGGAAAGACCCTGATGCTGGGAGGGATTGTGGGCAGGAGAAGAAGGGGACGACCGAGGATGAGATGGCTGGATGGCATCACGGACTCAATGGACGTGAGTCTGAGTGAACTCCAGGAGTTGGTGATGGACAGGGAGGCCTGGCGTGCTGTGATTCATGGGGTCGCAAAGAGTCGGACACGACTGAGCAACTGAACTGAACTGATCTTTATCTGTATTCTTTCATATAGTTGCTAAATTGTCCATAACGAGCATGACTTATTTTTTTTTTACTCATGAATAAAATGAAGCAAAACAACAACTTATTGTGAAAATTAATACAGAATTCTCCAATAAAAGGAATCTAGGATCCGTGGAGAAATGGTTGATTCTAGGCTTGGGGTAGGAAATATATGAAATGAGCTAGGGACTTCGCTGGTGGTCCAGTGGTTAAGAAATTGTATTGTGAAGCAAGAGATGCAGGTTTCATCCGGTTGGGGAATTAAGATTCCACATGTCATCGCTGTTCAGTCTCTAAGTAGTGCCTGACTCTTACCCCATGGTCTGCAGCACGCCAGGCTTCCCTGTCCTTCACCATCTCCTGGAGCTTGCTCAAACTCGTTCACTGAGTCAGTGAAGCCATCCAACCATCTCATCCTCTGTCATCCCCTTCTTCTTCTGTTTTTAATCTTTCCCAGCATCAAGGTCTTATCCAATGAGTAAGTTCTTCACATCAGGTGGCTAAAATATTGGAGCTTCAGCATCAGCATCAGCATCAGTCCTTCCAAGGTTCAGGGTTGATTTCCTTTAGGGTTGACTAGTTTGATCTCCCTGCTGTCCAAGAGACTCTCAAGAGTTTTCTCCAGCACCACAGTTTGAAAGCATCAATTCTTTGGTGCTCAGCCTTCCTTATCGCCCAGCTATCACATCCATACATGACTACTGGATAAAGCATAGCCTTGACCAGACAGACCTTCCACATGCCTTGGAGCAACAAAGCCTGCATGCTGCAGCGAAAACCTAATACAGCCAAACAAACACATAACATTTTTTAAAAGGTCATAAAATGAGCCTAGAGCATTTTGTATTGCCAAAAAAGTAAGGAAGTGCTCAAAAAACAAACAAAAAACTGTACAACGATGAGGGTATGTCAAAGGCACACAAGAGCCAGCTGAGAGAGCTCTCAATGGCCAACGGTGGAACAATTTGAACAACAAAAATGTAAACTAATACTGAATCATAGCCCAAAGTATAAACACAAATATCCATGATAATATAAGCACGTCTCCTGTGCAGGAGAATTCCAAATAATTGATGTCGATACTCCACCCTCAAGAGGTGGAGCATAAACCCTCAACCCTTCGGTACGGGCTAGGCATAGTGGCTTCCTTCCAAAGAGGACAGTACGAAAAAGGGGAAGGTAAGCAGCTCCACAGAGGAGGAGCCTGGCGTCCGCTACGCTGCCAGGTGATCACGGTCAACATCACAGTGATGAAGCATGCTGACTGCATGCACTCGTGACATGAATGTGACATGAATAGCACTTTCCCTCTGCGGTCTCCCTCACCCAAACTGTAACCCAGTCCACACGCAAGAAAAACTCAAGATAAGAAGTTTTTACCAACAAAAGACCCAACTGAGGAACATTCTACAAAACTGCACAGTAACTCCTCAAAACGGCCGAGAGGAGCCTTGATAATTGAACAGGTGATTGAATGGAAACTGTGGTGGCCCAGACGGGATCCTGGAGCAGAAAAGGACATTAAGGATCGATAAAAACTAAGACTGTCTGAATTAAGTATGGACTTTAGTTAATAATAATGTAGCAATATTGATTCATTAATTGTGACAATGCAAAGATAAGATGTTAAGAATAGGGGAAGGTGGGTGTGGGGTGTACCAGAACTCTCTACTACTTTTGCAATTTTTCTCTAAATCAAAACCTTTTAAAATAAAAAGTTTATTTTAAAAAGTCAGGAAAAGGGAATGGCAAGTGGTAGCAGATGTGTGCTATAGTCTTCGGATGATCACTCAGCCCCAACAGCAATGCAGCTGGAAGGAGAAACTGTCACTGACTTCTACTTTGCCTCTTTTTCCTTAGAAAAATCTAGACATCTTTCTCTTAGCTGGACTGGAAGGGAACAAGGTTATTTTATCTAGCTGGCCTCCCCGCAGGTCCCACAGAGATCTCTTGGCAGTTAAATTCATTAACTTGGTATTTTCTAATGATTAATACTGATCAATAATCTGCTGGGTCTGGTCCTTAAATCAATTCCCCCATTAATAAAAATGAAAGCACCATTTTATTATCAAGCCCTGGACCTTTTGCAGAAAAGGCTTCTGGGGTTTGGGCCTTCGTTCCTGCTGCTGCGTATCAACTTAATTAAAACTCCCACTCAGGTCTCCCAAGCCTCATGCTTGTGACTTGGAACAATATTAGCTCGAGGGAAAGACCTCTAGAAAAGTGAGTTGAGTCTTTCATTCAGTGAGACACTCCGTTATTTAGTCAACTAATTTTTACTCAGAACCTACTAAGTGCTCCCATCTCTGCTCAAGTGCCCCCACCTTAGAGAGACCGCCTCCCCTTCATCATGTGAGCTGAAAGGTCACCGCTAACGTGCTTTCTCGTCACTGTTTTAACTTTCTTCACTGTTACTGCTGTTGTAGTTTTCATCACCACTTGCTAATATATTTAATGTACTTGCTCACTCTTGTCTTTTTGGTGTTTGTTTTGTTTCCCCACTAAATGTAAAGCCCCAGGAAAAATTAATTCTAAACATGAAGGAGAGCCAGGGAAAGAAGTAGGAGGGGGACTTCCCTTGTGCACCAGCGACTGAGACTGCACTCCCAATGGGTTTGACCCCACATACTGTAACTGAGACCTGCTGCCGCCAGATAAATAAATACTAAACAAATAAATACCTTAAAAAAAGAAGTAACAAGGTAGGATTTGTGCTTTGGAAAGATGACTCTGCCTGGAGTGTTTGGACAGGACTGGCGGTCCTATCCTGTGGACAGAGTTGGAGGAGGGTATGGACGGAGATGGCAATGCCCCCCATTGCCTTCTCTCTCCCATTACCCCATTCCAATACTCTTGCCTGGAAAATCCCAAGGGCGGAGGAGCCTGGTGGGCTGCAGTCCATGGGGTCGCTGGGAATCAGACACGACTGAATGACTTCCCTTTCACTTTTCACTTTCACGCATTGGAGAAGGAAATGGCAACCCACTCCAGTGTTCTTGCCTGAAGAATCCCAGGGACGGGGGAGCCTGGTGGGCTGCCGTCTATGGGGTCGCACAGAGTCGGACATGACTGAAGCGACTTAGCAGCAGTAGCAGCATGGACAGGACTGGAGCAGTGAACACACAGGGCTAGTGGAGGAGTTCACAGAGCTGGTGAGACCACGTGGTGTTGATGGGGTAGAGGAGAGGAAGGCTGCTGCAGGTCCCAGGAGCTGGAGTGGACAGAACTTGTGGAATGATTGGGTCTGGGTGGAGAAGAGGGAGATTTTGAGGCTGATTCTCAGATCTCTGGCTTCAGTACCAGTCCACTGGGGAAGCACACGTGGGGAGATGACCTGAGACTGGATGGGGTCATATTTCCTGAGAAGGGGGCTTGTGATGAGGAGTCAGAAAGTTATCTTTCTGTTCTTCTAACTCTGATAGTACCCCAGTTCCCTGTGTTCTATAGGAGAAACTCTGGAGACTAGGGCTGAAATCCTCATTAGCTGGCCTCATGTACGTTCTGGGTGGAGAGAGAAGGTTGGTGGGAGACAGGGGAGCTGGGGTGGGAAATGAAGCTCAGGCCATCTCCTTTCTGGTTCTTTCTCAAGTGTGATGAGGCACAACTTCATCTGCAGCCCCTTGAGTTGGCAAATGAGCAAGTGGTTCGGCATGCCGTACACAACTTTATGTTGATTTGCAAAGAGATGGAGGGAGTGTAATACAGGGCGGGCGAGCCATAACCCGTGTGCCTTTCCAGCCTCAGCCCCTTTCTTATACCAGTGCTCAGGGACCTCTGCTAGGTCAGGGAATGCAGCTGCGGAAGGCTCCAGGTGTAGGCGCATGGCCCGCCTCGAACCACTCTGCTTACCATCTCGAGACTTCCTCACTCCTGCTCACCGAAAGCAAGCATGCTGGCTCTGTCATTGTGACTCACTGACTCCTAGAGCCATGGAGTTAGCAGGGATCTTAAGTGCCAATTAGCATTATCCTGCGTTTGTAGGCCGGGAGAAAGCAGATGTGTCTTGGCCAAGGTCAGACAGGAAGTTGTAATGAACGTGACCTTCCAAGTCGTGTATGTTACTGTGCACACATGAACCAGTACTCAAGTGTCCCCATATCCACAGACACAGTCTCAGGGAAACACAGGATCCTTTCCTGGACTCCCTCTGTGGGCTTCAGTGGTGGGCCACCCCCAAATGTTAGCTCCAGGCTTGTAGGGCCTGTCCTCTGAGCTCCAGCACTCTCCACAGGATCTCCATCTGTAGGGCTAACGGGGAGCTCAACCACAACAGGTCCAAAACCATCCCCTTGATTTCTGTCCCATTATACCTGCCCCTGAGTAAATCTTCCAGAAAGTGACAATGACAGCATGTCAAAAACCTAGGTGTTGTCTGAGAGTCTTCTCTCTCCTTTAACTTTCCAGTCCCCACGCAAATGCTCAGAGGGACCTGTCAGCTCAATTTCTGAACAGATTACAAATCTCACTTGGTTCTCAAGTGAAATGAGCTTCCTGTGTGAGCAGTTAACCTGTGCTGGTTCCATGTGTAAGACACACCATAAAGAAGGAACAAGGGGCAGCTAAGCGCGGAGGTCCCGGAACCTTGCCGGGGGTGCTAGGCAGTGTAAGGGCCAGGCATAGCCAAAGGCTCCACCTTGGTGAGTCCCTGGGGCTCTCATGAGGAAGAAGCAGGAGACAGCCTGGCCAGCTCTCACCCCTTTCAGATTCTCTAGTGTAGAGGCAGATGCCAAGCACAGGGCAGAAATCCACATAAATGTAGAACAGGGAAGTTGGGGCAGAGGCCCTAGGCCTGGAGTCCTAATCTGTTTTGTTTTTTAAATTTTTATTTATTTGCTTTTTGTTTTGGCTGCTTTGGGTCTTTGCGGCTGCACGTGGGCTTTCTCTAGTTGCTGTGAGCAGGAGGTACTCTCAGGTTGCGGTGTGTGTGCTCTAGGCCCTTGGGCTTCGGTTGTTGCAGCACGTGGACTCAGTAACTGTGGCACGCAGGCTTAGTTGCTCTGTGGCATCTGGGATCTTCCTGGATCAGGGATCAAATCTGTGTCTCCTGCACTGGCAAGTGGATTCTTAACCACTGGACCACCAGGGAAGCCCCTGATCTCTTATGCTGGATCTTTAGCTGCCACCCAGCTAGTTGGGGAGAAACATAAGGACAAATATCCACTAACTGGGCTTCTCATTACAGAACTACACATCAAAAACTCCCTGTGATCTACTCTAAGCAGACAAATGACTTCTTTGTATAAATATCATTCTCCTTTAAATATTAAGGGGGAAAAGTGTTCCAGTTTTCTTTGCCAAAGAAAAGTTTCTTATTATTTCTTGAAGGCAAAGACTTCCCATTTCAAAATGGAAATCAATGAGAAACATGATTGAATTTGGGAAACGCGGTTTTACAGCCGACAGTTCCAGACCGTGTCACAAGTTCTGAAAGCTATAAATAGATTTATAATTCATAGGAACATTCTGGAGATGGGAAAAGTGGCTGGGTCTCACTTTGTCATACGACTGACTTAGACTGTCCTGTCACTTCAGATCTGTAATGTTCTCTGTTCTTTTGAGACAAAGAACAACTTGAGATATTATTTCCTTGTACCTTTCTCCACACTCCTCCCACTTCAGTGGGTCATGGGAAGAATTAAATGGGCAGGTGTGCATCAAGAAATAGGCCAGAGTGGGCAGAAAATAGTAGGTCTTATCTTTCTAATCTTGGGACCCTGAAAGGGCCAAGAAAAGAAAATCTCAGAGGTTATTAGGGGATGAGTCATGATGAAATGGAGTAATTATAGTAAAAGCTCTTCTCTCAAGGTTAAAGTTCTAAAAGAAGATTAAAACATGGAACCACGAAAGCAAAGCGTCTGGTCCAGAGTCTGGCTTAAGACAAAAATGGAGGAACTTCCCTGGTGGTTCAGTGATTAAGAATCTGCCTTCCCATGCACGGGACTTGGGTTCGATCCCTGGTCAGGAAACTAAGATCCCATGTGTCAAGGAGCAGCTAAGCCTGCGTGCCACATCTAGAGTCCCTGCACTACAGTAAAGGTCTCACGTGATGCAGTGAAGATCCTCTGGGCAGCAGCTAAGAGTTGCTGCAGCAAAGAAAAAAAAAAAACAAAAAACCCCTCTGCTGTGCATATTAGTTCCTCACTCCACTCTGCATACTTTGGAGCATGTGAGGTATTTTTAACCAGGTAAGACTCTGGGAGAGCCTTGGGGAAGAATTCTCTAGAAAAACAAGGAAAAGGGAAGAAGGGAATTCTCCTGAAAGTGTCAACAGTGACTCTTTCTGGGTGGCAGGAATTCAGGGGACTTGTTTTTTCTTCTTTCTAATCCTGTGTGTTTTCCAGATTCTCCTTAACAAGCATAGATCACACTCATAATAAAGCACTAGGTGTCTTGCTCTCTGTCTGGTGTTTCCCCAGCAGCTTCCAACACCTATGTCACGAGTCCCTTTGAAATATCCTTGGGGATCCTGGGATACACTTGCCAACCCAGAATATAACTGTAATCATGAAGAAAGCTTCGTGGAAAGCAAGACTGTCAGCTTGCAAAGAAAGCAAAACACTGTCAGAAATTCTAGTGACAGGTGGCTGTTTGCCAAAGGCTTTTAAAGGCCTGCCTATCTTATTTTGCTTATTAAAAAAAAAAGTGGATGGGGAAGACTAGCTTATATTTGAGAAGTGTTAGGGGCATAGGCAATGGCAACCCACTCCAGTACTCTTGCCTGGAAAATCCCATGGATGGAGTTGCCTGGTAGGCTGTAGTCCATGGGATCACCAAGAGTCGGACACTTACTGAGCGACTTTACTTTCACTTTTCACTTTCATGCATTGGAGAAGGAAATGGCAACCCACTCCAGTGTTCTTGCCTGAAGAATCCCAGGATGGTGTAGCCTGGTGGGCTGCCATCTTTTGGGTCGCACAGAGTCGGACACGACTGAAGTGACTTAGCAGCAGCAGGGGCACGCCAGCAAGAAATAAAACTTCTCTGAAGTCCCAGAATAGAAAGAGAATGTGGCACATGTGTCTCAGTATTTTGGGAGCTAGGCCTATATATCGCCTAAAAGATCTGAAGTACCACAGACCTCATATTTCTGAAAACATCAGCTTAGCAGGCTGCTCATATTCTATTGTGTGACTGTCAGAGTTTGTAGGCTCCCAGGGCCCAGGCAAGAGATTTTTGCAAAGTGTTATGCATTCAGACTCATAGTGGAAGACATTGCTGTGTTTGAATGTGGGACCCACAGAGGCTTTGGTGTGACGCTTCTCAGTGCAAATCTGCTCAAGTCACTGGCTCCTTTCACTTCTTCCTACATTCACTCCCTCACCAAACACTTCCCACACTCCTGCTGCAGCTGGCAGGTGTCATACGAGATGCTATGGCCTCAGTAGGACATGAGACAGACCCTATTTTGACTCCCCACCACCAGCAAGAAGAGACTGAGGTTCCCTACAATCTGCCCCTACCCCTCTGGTTCTAAAACTCATCTCTTGCCACTTCTAAGGAAAGCGATGGCTGGAATGATACTCAACAGTCTTTGGGCCCCATATTATTACTATTTATTCTCAGTGTGTGCATTTGCCTATACTGATCCCTACAGTGTCATTCCTTGAGGCCCATCTCCGGTGTTACCTTCTCCATCAAGGAGCCTCCTTAGAAACCTCTTTGATAGCCCTGTGTGTGCTTACCGGCTCAGTTGCTTCAGTCGTTTCTGACTCTTTGCGACCCCATGAACTGTAGCTCCCCAGGCTCTTCTGTCCATGGTGATTCTCCAGGCAAGAATATTGGACTGGGTAGCCATTCCCTTCTCCAGGGGATCTTCCCGACCCAGGGATTAAGCCTGTGTCTGCTGCATTGTAGGCAGGTTCTTTACTGACTGAGCCACTGGGGAAGCCCTTGATGGCCCTGCAGAGGCACTTGTTCCAGAAGTTACCACATTCAAGGCCTCATCTGTTGCATTCCTGAGGTGTGACTCTTAGTGAAGGAGGTGAGATGCCAGGGAAATACAAGCTGCAGGGTCAGGTGTCACAGGGACTGAAAATGGAAGTTAATTCTAGGATATTTTTCGCATATCTGAGTCTGTGCACTGAGATTCATTCCCGGAAAACTGGAAGGAAGCTTTTCATAGAACCTGGCTCATACACATGGCCGGTAATCGAAGGAAGCAGCTGCCTAATATTAGGACAGAGTTCCCTGGAGGCTGGGAGAGGCTGAAAGGGCGTGTCCTCCATGGCCAAGCCCCTCAGAGCCATGTCCTCAGGGCCATGCCCCTCAGGGCCACACCCTCAGAGCCTTGCTCCTCTGGCTTCAGGAAGGCAGTGTGGCCAGAGGTCAGAGCTCAGAGCCTTGCAACGGGAGGAAATGGTACACAGAGTCCGTGCCAGCCTGTTCTGCCCTCACTCTTTCCCTTACTCCAGCCCCACTCACCCTAGCCCTTCGGGGCCACGAGGCCTTTCCAAGCCCAGCCTTTGTTCCCCCATCCACAAGCTTACTCCGAAGTGCAGGTCTTTTCTAATTTCCTGCCCTGTGGCAGAGCCATCGGTCAATGAGCAAGCTGACCGACTGGTCTGAGAGGGACTTGCTTCCAGGATAGGACTTTCCCCCACAGCAGGCAGATGGTAATTAAACTGTACTGTGGCTGAGAGGACAATGTTTCTCCAAGAAGACTGTCAATTTTCAGAGGACAATGGGAATCAGGAGTGGAAATAAGGGTTGAGATCTCAGCCACAGAAGGTGCTTGTGCTTATCGTTGAAAGGCAAGCTTCCCACAACTCTGACATACCATCGATGTGCAAAAGCAGTCCAGGCCACCTGAAAATGGAGAAGTCAGCTCTGGCGACCTCGCTCCATTCCAAAGGCCATCAGCATATCTAGGACCTATCGATTGGGACTTAGCGATGGTGGGCGCTGGGACTGGGGTTGGCCTGTCTGGGTGGAGCCACCTGAGACTGATTTGGTTGTGGGTGCTGTGCTAAGTCACTTCAGTCATGTCCTACTCTTTATGATCCCATGGACTGTAGCCTGCCAGGATCCTCTGTCCCTGGGATTTCCCAGGCAATAGTACTGGAGTGGGTTGCCATTTCCTTCTCCTGGGGATATTCCCAACCCAGAGATTGAACCCAGGTCTCCCTCTTTGCAGGCAGACTCTTTACCATCTAAGCCACCAGGGAAGCCCACTAGCACCACTTAATTTGGGTTAGATGTAAGCAAATGTACTCAGATGAGGTGAAGGTATTTTTATGAATGAGAGAGAAAGAGAGAGAGGAAAGGAGAGAGGAGAATAAATATGAGAAAACAATGGAATGGGAGCTGAGGAGAAATTCAGTCTTGCACCTAAAGCAATGCTCCACAGTTAGTTACGATCTCTCTGGGTCTAGGTTTCCAAGTGAGGTATCCTGTAGCATGCATCTCACGGGGCTGAGTGTGAGCTGTATGGTGGCATCAACATTCCATCAGGCATATGTAGTCTTCAGACAGCCTGGTCCCAATACATGCCACCTTCATCAAATGCACAGCTAAAGAGAGAGTTCCCCTAATGTTGGGGGGAAAATGACTGTCGTTGGTTGCATTTTGAGTTGGTGTTTTTCATGTATTATTTTGTAAGGATGATTTAGGGCATCTCAAGAGTAATTCTGACTATGCCCAGTTATTATCTTTTGTGCTGACTCCAGAGACACTGAAGTCATTATTTTATAATCTTCTTCATGCAGTTAACTTACCAATCTTTGTTTTTATAAGTGGTAATGATGCAAACTTGATCCCTGTTTATTCTTGAATTGCTCCAAATTTCAGATTAGCACACTCCAAAATAATGGTTTTATGATACACGTTATAAATAGATTTCAGAATCAAAGTGTGTGAACATCATCTTACTACATTCCAAAAAGCCATAAAGAAAAATTCGCATCATAAACCAGATAATGTTAATGCAAGGCATGTACCTAATGTGAAACTGCTGGCTCCAGGAATCCTCTGAAAATGAGAATAACATTGCAATTTTCACCAACAAATAGCTGACCTAATTTAACCACAGGTAGACTTGAGCTCTATCCAGATGCTTGATATACAGGTAAATCATACATAATGTGTGCATAGGAAAGAGTAATGAGCAAATTCAACAGCTGGAATGAGCACTTTGTTTTAAATATGTTTTACCTTCATTAAATGCATTAATATTCATGAGTAAATGATTATATATATGAATTTTCTATGGCAATCACCGAGATTCAGCCAATCTCCCTACTTTTTTAATGGATGTATGTATGTGTGCTGTGCTTAGTCACTCAGTCCTGTCCGACCTTTGACCCCATGGACTGTAGCCCGCCAGGCTCCTCTGTCCATGGTGATTCTCCAGGCAAGAACACTGGAGTGGGTTGCCATGCGCTCCTCCAGGGGATCCTCCCCATCCAGAGATCAAACCCAGGTCTCCCGTGTTGCAGGCAGATTCTTTACCATTTGAGCTACCAGGGAAACCTAAATGGATATCCAGCATCAAAGTACAGCATAATTTTATGGTACAGCATGATTTTATGGTGACTGGAGCAGTATATACAGTTTTACAAATTTGTTATCGACTTGTGGACATGACTGGAAGGTGAGTTCATTCAAGCTTTCAGGTGCAATTCGCCCTGTGGGATATCCCCAAGGCCCTGAGGCACAGAGCCTGGCTCGTGGCAGGTGCAAGGCAAGATCTGACAAATGGAAAACCCGGTGCCCGGGGGAGTGGCGTGGACACCCCAGAGCAGAAGAGTACAGAGAAAAGCAGGTCCCAGAGGGCAGTCTGCTTGGAGGAATAAGGACAGAGCCAAACCCCAGAGACAGGAAAGGCTTAGGCCTGACGGAAAGCTGTGCAAAGAAGATTTCAGAATGAGAGGAGGGAGAGACAGAGGGAGGCAGTGGTGTGGGAAGAGTGAAAAGGCACAAGAAAGGGCTGAGGATGGGGGACTTTTGTCGAAGAGGAACTGCTGGCTGAAGAATGCCACCTGTGCACTGGTCAGAACAGCACCCTTTTCCTTAGGATCCTCCTCCAATTTAACTGTTTTTAGTGAAAATTGTGATGTTCCTCCAAAGCAGCTGGCTCCCTGGCTACCAGCTGCTTGATGTGGAGTTGGGGGGAATCCATCCGTCTTCTTCATGGAATGCTGGAGGGCATCAATGCACTCTCTCTCTCTGCGAGGGCAAGCTTTTCAAACAGACCTGGAGCTGTGAAGGGTGGACATCCTCTGCCATGTTCATCAGAAAATGACAGCGTGTCTGCAGGTAAAGGGGGGTGGGGATGAGAGAGCTGCCTGGGGCTACGGTCCAGGCCCCACTTCTACCGGGCTGCCGGCCTCCATCCGTGTGCCTCTGAGAAGTGCTTGGCTTAAAAGTGGGTTATGGTAACTGGCACCAAATTAGAGTTTTATTTTTGCTTGTTTTCTTTTTCAGCCTAGTCACACAGCATGTGGGATCTTAGTTCCCCCACCAGGGATTGAACCCAAGCCCTGGGCATTGGAAGCTCGGAGTCTTAACCACTGGACCACCAGGGAAGAGATGTTTATGTGCATCCGCAGCAGGAGTCTGGGCTGGGCAGAGAAGGTCTCACAAACTGCGACACAAAACCCCAACTCAAATCCAGAGGGGTCTCCCACATCTGCACTCTTTGACAGTGATGAAGAGTGAGGAGGGGGAAGCAAAGGAGAGCCGCGCTCATGTCTTGCTCTTTGCCAAGGTCACACCTGGCAGCAGACTTCTCCCCTCCCCAGGTGCACACGACAAGACAAGACGCAAAACCCTGGTCCAGAAAGCTCCAGCGGCGCCACCCCTCCTGACCTGTATGACAGAAAAGGGATCCGGAGCCGGGCTGTCTTTCCTCCTCTTGCTAAGGGGCGGTTCAGCCTGCCTCCCAGCGCTGCCTGGCTGGAACTCCGCTCGGACACCCAGCACTCTCGCTCCCCACCCCTCCCCTCAGGGCTGCGAGGGCCACTGTGTCCCTCAGACCTTCACTCCTCTCCCCGCAGCCCCCATTCCATCCCAGCGCCACAGCAAGTTTTGCTTATTTGGGTGTGTGTTGTCTCATCCCAGACAAGCAAAATGAAGCATGAAAATCTGAGCACATCAGCATCTAGAAGCAACCTAAACAGCTGTAAACTTCTGGCAGGCAGGGATGATGCCTTAGTTTTTTTAACTTTTTATTTTATATTTGAGCATAGCTGATTAGCAGTGCTGTGAGAGCTTCAGGTGCCCAGCGCAGGGACTCAGCCACACATGTACATGCACCCAGTCTCCCCCAACTCCCCTCCCATCCAGGCTGCCACGTGCTGTTGAGCAGGGTTCCCTGTTGGTTATCCATTTTAAGTAGAGAGTGTATACCTGTGGATGGTTTTTGTTTCTTTGTGGGTGTTTGGGGGGATAGCGTAGTTGGAGAAGGGAATGGCCACGCACTCTAGTATTCTGGCCTGGAACATCCCAAGGACAGAGGAGCCTGGCGGGCTACACGTCAGACACAACTGAGCAACTCACATAGGGAGAAGGATTCAGGGTGGTGTCTGGAAAAGTGCTCAGGCTTTGCTTACCCAACTCCAGCTTCTCCATCTGTACAATGGGAAAGCAGCAACTCCCTTTCCACAGGGATGTTTTAATGATGAAAAGAGAGAAGATACATGTAAAGGCACTGGTACATGCCTGCCATGTCACGGGCATAAAAACAAATGTCAGGCCCTCTCTGCCCCAGCGGCTGTCTTCATATAGCTCAGTTGGTAAAGAATCTGCCTGCAATGCAGGATACCCCGATTCAATTCCTGGGTCAGGAAAATCCACTGGAGAAGGGAAAGGCTCCCCATTCCAGTATTCTGGCCTGGAGAATTCCATGCACTGTATAGCACATGGGGTCACAAAGAGTAGGACACGACTGAGTGACTTTCACTTTCACTCTGCCCCAGCACATCCCCTCGAGTCTGACAGCTAATGTCACCGAGACAAGCAAATGTGGACACCTGCCGGCTTCTGCAGCCCAGCCCCCCAGTTCCATCCTGAGCGGGCAGTGCCCCCTTTCCTCTGCACCTGGCCACTTCGGTGGCTCCAGGGCCTCTCCTCCTGAGCCCTGGGAACGCCCATCCCCGAGCACATTCCCAGGGACGGCAGCTCTACCTTTCACTTCGTCTCCCGCCCTCTCTCCTCCCCCACAGCCAGCCCGCTTCCCCATCGCTCACTCTGACAGCCACAAACGCCTATTTATTTGCCAGCTAACTTCCTGGTGGTTTAATATCCCCTTGAATTACTGTACAATCTCTTTCAAGTTATATTTGATTATTTTTCACATTTAAAAACATGAACACAGTTACCCAACAATGGCACGTGCCATTACAGTCAGAAATAAAATAGTATGCAATACTATCTATGCATCTTAGACAAGGACTCAGTCCCTGGAAATTATGTCTCTAGCAAGGAGCGAAATCTGCCATGATAGGTACCATATAAATGCATATGAGACAATAAATAGTTACAAAGGGAGAGGGTGCTGAATAATTAATCCACCCGCCTCTCCAGGAAGGCTCTTTATAAATCTGTCCCAGGCGTTCATTTGTTTTGTTTTGTTTTTTAACAGAAGCAAATATTTAAAAGTAAAAAATAAATTATGTTCAGGAAGGAGAGATAAAAAGAACACATCAGTGGGAGGGAGATAGAAGATTATAGATGGTGAGAGTTCCAAGATTTCTGTAACATCAGCTGGATGGCACTTGTTAAGGAGATGGATGGGGATATTCTGAGGGAGACAGGATTGGTCTAAGATCGGATCTAAGCACTAGGTGTTCATGCTGGATTAACGCTGTGGACTTGTTTGTTGCTGTTGTTCATTCCCTAAGTCATGTCAGACTCTTTGTGACCCCATGGATTGCAGCATGCCAGGCTTCCCTGTCCTTCACTAACTCCCAGAGTTTGCTCAAATTCATGTCCATTGAGTTGGTGATGCCATCCAACCATCTCATCCTCTGTCGTTTCCTTCTCCTCCTGCCTTCAATCTTTCCCAGCATCAGGGTCTTTTCCAGTGAGGCAGTTCTTCCATCAGGTGGCCAAAGTATTGGAGCTTCCGCTTCAGCATCAATCCTTCCAATGAACATTCAGGGTTGATGTTTGATCTCCTTACAGTCCAAAGGACTCTCAAGAGTCTTCTCTAGCACCACAATTCGAAAGCATCAGTTCTTCAGCGCTCAGCCTTCTTTATGGTCCTACTCTCACATCCATACACGACAATGGAAAAACCATACCTTTGACTAGATGGAGCTTTGTCAGCAAAATGATGTCTCTACTTTTGAATATGCTCTTTAGGTTTGTCATGGCTTTCCTTCTAAGGAGCAAGTGTCTTAATTTCATGACTGCAGTCACCATCTGCAGTGATTTTAGAGCCAGAAAATAAAATCTGTTACTGCTTCCACTTCTTCCTCTTCTATTTGTCATAAAGCGATATGGACAGATGCCATGATTTTCTTTTTTTCGCATGTTGAATTTTAAACCAGCTTTTTCACTCTTTTTCTTAACCTTTATCAAGAAGCTCTTTAGTTCCTCTTCACTTCTACCATTAGAGTGGTATCATCTGCATATCTGAGATTATTGATGTTTGTTTTAGCAATCTTGATTCCAGCTTGTGATTCATCCAGCCCAGCATTTTGCATAATGTACTCTGCATATAACTAAAATAATCAGGGTGACACAAAACAGCCTTGTCTACTCTCTTCCCAATTTTGAACCAGTCTGTTGTTCCATGTCTGGTTCTAACTATTGCTCCTTGACCCAAATACAGGTTTCTCAGGAGACAAGTAAGGTGGTCTGGTATTCCTATTTCTTTAAGAATTTTCCAGAGTTTGTTGTGATCTACACAGTCAAAGGCTTTAGCATAGTCAACAAAGCAGATGCTTCTCTGGAATTCCTTTGCTTTTTCCACGATTCAATGAATGTTGGCAATTTGATCTCTGGCTCCTCTGCCTTTTCTAAACCCAGCTTGTACATCTGAAAGTTCTTGGATCACATACTGCTGAAGTCTGTCTTGAAGGATTTTGAACATAAACTTACTAGCATGTGAGATGAGTGCAATTATACAGTAATGTGAACATTCTTTGGCCTGCACCCAGGTCTGTGGGTAGCTGGAGAAGAAAAAAACTCACAGGGACATGTTTAGAAAAACTCTAGAAATCTCCTCTCTTCCCTTGACACTACTGGATTTCCAAGAATCTCAGGGTAAGTACAAGATTTTATGTGATCCAATCCAAACTTGACTTTGAATTGCATCCTTCCTACCTTTTCCTAGTTATACCCTCCAAACCTTTTTGGTTTGGAGCCAAAAAGACCCCAAACCCTTCTACCCTTCAGATACATTCCCTCACTGGCTTCAGTTATGTCCAACTCTTTGAGACAGCATGGACTGTGGCCTGCAGGCACCTCTGTCAGTGGAATTTTCCAGGCGAGAATACTGGAGTGGGTTGTCATCTCCTCCTCCAAGGGATCTTCCCCGCCTACGTCTCTGGGTCTTCTGCATCGGCAGGTGATTCTTCACCGCTGTGCCACTGGGGAAGCCCAATTCTTACTCACCCTTCTCCTGGTTACTGGGTCTAAAATTCCCCAGACCTGAAGTTCCTTTGGATTCAGAAGGTTCCTTTTAAACTATGCTCCTTGTGCAGTCAGTCATAACTTAGTGGGAAATACGGTGGGCTATAGACCACGGAGTCTCGAGTGGGCATGACTGAGCATGTGTAAACTTTTTGTGTTGGAGTGTAATTGATTAACAGCATTGTGTTAGTTTCAGGTGTATGGTAAAGTGATTCAGTTCTATGTATACATGTATCTATTTTTTTCAAATTATTCTTGAAAAATAGTTAAATTATTATTATATCCCCGAGCAGTTTGATGCATAATATTGAGCAGCATTCCCTGTGGCTTGTTAGATACCCATTTTTAAATATAGTAATGTGTACATGTCAACCCCAAATTCTTTAACTATCCTTCCCCCTTCCCCTTCCCCTCTGTTCACCATAATTTTGTTCTCTAAATCTGTCTCGCTGTGTTTTCATATGAAATTTTCCTGATTACTAATGAGGTTAAGCAACTTTGCATAGAATTGTGAGCCTTAAAATTCCTCTGTGAAATTAGTTTTTTTATCTTCTGCCCATTTTTTATGTTAGAGCGTTTGCTTTCTTCCACTTAATCCTGGATACTAGTCTTCTATTGGTTATATTAATGTGTGCTGCAGATAACTTCTCCCACTCCATGGCTCATATTTTAACCCTCTTTAAAGTGACTTTTGCTTCCCTGGTGGCTTACGTGGTAAAGAATCTGCCTGCCATGTGGGAGACCCAGGTTCAATCCCTGGGTCAGGAAGATCCCCTGGAAAGGGGAATGACAACCCACTTCAGTATTCTTGCCTGGAGAGCTCCATCGATAAAGGAGCCTGGTGGGCTCTGGCTACTATGGGGTCACAAAGAGTAGGACATGACTGAACGACTAATACTTTCACTGTCAAAGACTCTTCTGATAGGCAAAGTTTTTAATTTGGATGAAATCAAACTTATTCATCTTTTCCTTATGGTCTATACTTTTTGTATCTTATTAAAGAAATTCTTTCCTAACCTGAGGCCATACATATATTCTCCTATACTGTCTTCTGAAAGTTTTATCATTTTTCTTTTTCACATTTAGATTTTTAATTCACCTGGTACTAACTTTTTTTCCCCCCCATGATATGTAGCATGTTAGTTCCCTGACCCAGGATTGAACCTGTATCCCTCGAAGTGAAAGCTTGGAGTCCTAACCACCCAACCACCAGGCAAGCCCAGTATTGATTTTTTTTCCTAAACATTTAAGCTTTTTATTTTGTATAGCTGATCAGCAATGTTGTGGTAATTTCCAGTGGACAGGGAAGGGACTCAGGCATACATATACATGTATCCGTTCTCCTCAAACCCCTCTCCCATCTTGGTACTGGTCTTTATACAGGGTGGCTCGGCAGTAAAGAATCTGGCTGTAAAGCAGGAGACCTGGGGCTCGATCCCTGGGTTGGAAGACCCCTTGGAGGAGGGCATGGCAACCAACTCTGGTACCCTTGCTGGAGAATCCCATGGACTGAGGAGCCTGGCAGGCTATGGTACATAAGGTCACAGAGTCGGACATGACTGAAGTGATAGCAGTGAGGTAGGAACTCAATTTAATTTTTTTCCACAATAGACTTCCAATTGTTCCAGCACGGCTATTTAAAAGTCTACTGTTTGCTCCACAGGTTTGCATGTCACGTATCAGCTCTCTGTATCTGTGGCAGTGACCTTCTGAACGATTGTTTTCCACTGGTCTCTTTGTTTGTCTCTGTAACTACACTCTCCTCACCATTCTTGCTTTATCCTAAGTCTTGCTGGTTGGTTGAGTCATTCCTCTCATTATGTTCTTTCAAAAGTATTGCTGTCATTCTTGATTATTTGAATTTCCATAACATTTTGGGAGTAGTTCTTAAAGTTCCCCCAATATTCTGATCAGATCTTCATCAGAATCATAGGCCACTTTGGGCCGAACTGACATCTTTACTGTGTTAAGTCTTCCAATCCAAAGTCATGGCTCATTCTCCCCATCTGCGTCTGTGTGTCTGTTAGTCGCTCATTTGTGTCCGACTCTGCGACCTCACGCACTGTAGCCTGCCAGGCTTCTCTGTCCATGGAATTCTCCAGGCAAGAATACTGGAGTGGATTGCCATTCCCTTCTCCAGAGGATCTCCCCGATCCAGGAATCGAACCCTGGTCTCCTGCATCGGAGGCAGATTCTTTACTGTTTGAGCTACAGGGAAGGGCCCCCCATCTATGTAGATCTTCCTTAATGTCGTAGATAAAATTTTATTAATTCCCCCCACAAATGTCTTGTACAACTTTTGTGAGATTATTCCTAGATGTTTTAGATATTTAATATTATTTTAAGTGATATTTTTAAAAGGCCAGTTTCTGTCTTTTTGCTCTGAGTGTTTGCTTTTCATTGATTTTTGTCCAAAAATCTCATTGAATACAAGAATTTTGATAATGTATCTTAGATTATTTGAATCTATGCAAATGTATCACCCAGAGATAAGGTTTTTTTCTTATTCTTACACATTTTATTTATTTCTTTCACCTTTCTGTGCTAGCTAGGGTTTCTAAAACCATTTTTTTAAAAAGTGATGTTAATGCCCTTAAAGGGTACATTTTCAACAATTCTTTCTTAGCTATAGTGTTTGCTGCATGTTTTTTGCAAATACCCTTGACCAGGCTAAGAGAGTTCTTTCTAAGCCTGGTTTGCTATGTTATAAAGGATAATGGACAGGGCTTCCCTGGTGACTCAGTGGTAAAGAATCCACCTGTCAACGCAGGAGACACGGGTTTGACCCCTGATCTGAGAAGATCCCACATGCTGCAGAGCAGCTAACTCTGCACGCCTACTGAGCCTGTACTCAGCATGCTCTGCAACAAGAGAAGCCCCCGCAATGCAAAACCGAGAACTACAGGTAGAGAAAGCCCCCGCTGCAACGAAGACCCAGGGTAGCCATAAACAAATAAATAAATAAACCCCATTAGTTCTTTAAAAAAGAAAATCGGTGGGAGATTTTATCAAACGCTTTTACCCCATCCGCATGTGTTGATGAGCACGTGATTTTTGTCCTTTACTCTATTAATGCACTTTGCTTGAAGTGACTTTAAGCCAGTCCTGCATTCCTGAGTAACCTCAGCTTCTTTATGTTGTTGGAATCAGCTTGCTAGTATTTTGTTGAGGATTTACAAAAAATTATTATTAATATATCTACATGAGCAATATTTAATTTTAATTACCCTCTTTGGCAGGATTTGATGTCAAGCTTATGTGTGCTAGATAATGAGTTGGGAAGTCTTCCTTCTTAAAATATTCCTTGAATATTCATTACAATCCACTGGTAAAAGTGTCTTGGTCTGAAGTCTGTGTTGAGAAAAGGTGTTTATTAACTGATAATTTCTCTGAGTCTATACATTTTCAATATCATTTTGAGTCAGTTTTGGTAAGTCTATATTTTTATAAATTTTTTTCTGTGTTCTACAGGTTTTCTAATTACTGCAAGAATGTTGTTCAGAATGTCTTCTTAAATCCCTAAAGGTTTTATGCTTCCTTTTTCCCCCTAAAATTTGTTTATGCTTTCTGGTTTTTTTTTTTTTTTGGGGGGTGGGGGTGGGGGATCAATCTTACAAAAACAAACTTTATCTAGCATTTTACTTACATTTAAATTTGCTTCCCTGGTAGCTCAGCTGGCAAAGAATCTGCCTGCAATGCAAGAGACCCCAGTTTGATTCCTAGGTGGGGAAGATCCCCTGGAGAAGGGATAGGCTACCCACTACAGCATTCTTGGGCTTCCCTTGTGGCTCAGCTGGTAAAGAATTTGCCTGCAATGTGGGAGATCTGGGTTTGATCGCTGGGTTGGGAAGATCCCTGGAGAAGGGAAAGGCTACCCACTCCAGTATTTTGGCCCGGAGAATTCCAGGGACTGTCAGTCCATGGGGTCACAAAGAGTCGGACACGACTGAGCGACTTTCACTTATTTATCTTCAAAAGTTAATTTCTGCTCTTACCTTTATTAGTTCCTTTTTTCTCTACTTTCTTGAGATTTATTCTGTTTTTTTTTTTTTCCTCTTCTAATATGTTGTCTACTTTGTTCACTAATTTTCAACCTCCCTCCTCTTCTTTTATAACTATTTACATCTTCAAGGCCAAGCTGTACAGGGTTGGGGGTTCCCCTGAAGCTGAGGGTCGCCTTGCCTCAGCCCTGGGCCCCTGCTTCACCGTGATCATTGCAGCAGAGTCCTTTGCTGAACTGATCGTGAGCTGGAGGCAAGGGCAGGCCGGGACCTAAAAGAGCCAACAGGACCTTGGGCTGCCAGCCAGCGCCCTCTGCTGGTGCCCCCAAGCCTTCCCCAAACCCTTCAGCTTCCGGCAGCTGCAAACCTCAGTCCTGAATTCTCTCCGTCCCTGGTCCCCTGAGCACTCACTGCGTGACCTGCCTGGCTGCTGGGGACATGGACAGAAATCAGCAGTGGTCTGGGTTGAGAGCCAGGCGCTCGTGCTGCTGCTGTTGCTCACAGGGGCTGAAGCTCAGCCCCTTCTCCCCTCAGCCCTGAACAGACGCAAGTCTTGACTTGGCCTCTGGGCTCCTCCACTCTGGTGCACTCTCCCAGAGAAGCCAGACAGATGCGCACAGATGTCAACACATTCAGCCCCTGCCCAAAAGTCTACTGTGGCTTTTCCATTATGGTTTACCCATGAGATTGGATTTGGTTCCCTGCGTTACACAGTAAGACCACCTTGTTTATCTACTTTAAGTGTAATTGTTTGCATATACTTACCCCAAACTCCCTCTCCTCTTCTCCTTCCCCGGCAACCACAGGTCTCTTCTCTATGTCTGTGAACATATGTCTATAACTGAGTCACTTTGCTGGCCCTGACCAGGGATCGAACCTATCCCCCTCACCCTTCCCCTGCAGTGGAAGAAACACATGTTAACCACAGAACCACCGGGAAGTCCCTGCCTCCCTCTTAGAAGGGCCTGGATGACATTTAAGGCCCACCTGGATAATCCAGGAAAATCTCCCCATCTCAAGGTCCCAAACTACAGCGGCAAAGTCCCATCAGGTAACAGCTACAGCTGCTGTTTGGAACTCCTGTTTGGAAAGTGTGACTCAGACTCCCACACCCGGATTCATCACTTCTTCACTGGCTGATCCTAAGTAACTTACTTGGTCTCTCAGAACCTCCATTTCCTCCAATAAAATGGAGATGATAGTAATCCCAGTTACAAGAAGGTTGTGGGTTTAAAGATGAAGTGGGATGATGCGAGCTATGGTTGAATATTGATTTCATTAAAATCTGCATCTGAATTTGCTTCTCTCAGATCCACCCTCAGCCCTCAGCTCTCCTGGGCTTGAAGCAAACACAGTAGATGAGGTTAAAAGAAAAACGAGGGGGCTGGGACTTGAAGGAAACTTCCTATGGAGCTCCCCAACACCTGTCCTTTATACGTGGCTGTGGATCTCAGCCATCACTCTGATGAAGATACTGGAAAAGCAGTACTGGAGTCCGATGGAGGCCCCTGCAGACCCCAGGTTTATCCTGTGAGCTGGGACCCTTTAACGACAGTGCCCTTTGGGAGACAGGCAAGGGGAGGGGCTTGGTATTGCGCGTGCTCCCATAGGCTTTGGAGGCCTATGACACCGGCAACAATGAGTCACGTGCCTAGCACTGTGAGCACACAGTCGGTGCTCAATACGTGTCCCCCTCCCCTTTTCCCCTTGCCCATCTGCTTCTTGAGAGCAGCCCCTGGGCTCTTGACGCCCTTCCCCTCTCAGGTCTAGAGGGAAGCTGTGAGGAGCGGCGGAGGCATCAGCCGGGATCCTCTGCAGCTCTGCTGGCCGGTGATGTGGCCGGCGGCTTCATGCCCTGCCCTCACGCATCTGACCAAGAGGGGCTGGAGATGCCGCCAGGGGGCGCTGCGAGGACCGAGGGGCACAGGCGGCTCGCACCCGGCCGGAGGAGAGGAGGGCTGGGCATGCTCAGAGGACCTGAGTCTCCTCTCATCCTTGTTTGACAAGATGGGGATACACATTGACCCCAGCTTCACAGACAGGCTTCCCTGGTGGCTCGGTCAGTAAAGAATCCGCCTGCAATGCAGGAGACCTGGGTTCCGTCCCTGGGTTGGGAAGATCCCCTGGAGAAGGAAATGGCAACCCACTCCAGCATTCCGGCCTGGAGAATCCCATGGACAGAAGAGCCTGGCGGGCTACAGGCCAGGGGGTCGCAAAGAGCTGGACACGACAGAGTGACCTTCACTTTCACTTTCACGGGCAGGAGGGATCTGGGCAGGCTGCGGGGAGCAGGGGTGGAGGGAGAGGCGTGGTGGGGGGCGGGTCTGTGCCCCGGCTAGGGCTGGTCCTGAAGGAGGGACACCTGCGGGCGGGCGCCTCCCTTTGCTGCCTGCTGTGCTGACCTTGTTCACTTCCTCAGGGGCTTTTCACTTGTCTTGACAGTCACCGCGTCAACCAATCACCTTACATTATTTTCAAAGAGACTTTCAAAGTGTTTAAAAATGAGCTTGAGACTTCCCTGGTCGTCCAGTAGTTAAGAATCCACCTTCCAGGGATGTGGATTCACCCTTGGTCAGGAAACTAAGATCCCACTGCTTCAGGGCAACTCCTGAGGCTGAGCACCACCAGGAAGACCCGGTGCAGCTCCCCACTCCAGAAGCGAAGCATACTTAACTCAGGGCCTTCGTGGGCCTCGGACTAGGAAAAGTACGGGAGGGCAGCAAAAGCTATAAGGCCCCTGCCCTGAGACACTGGATGTTTCCCTTACCCCAGCACCCCCTCCTCCCAACCCTGAAGGCTTCTGGGCTGTTTTCCCAAAGGCCTCCTTTATGCCCTCCATCTTGGGGAGGATGGAGTACATGAACAGAAACATTCCATAAATTTGATTTGAGAGGACAAAGCCAACTGAAAGGCCGAAAACATCGCCAAGAGGATGGTGTTGCTCTTGAGTCTTGGCTGAGACCCAGGGGAGCAGGCCTCCCCAAGACACCAGCAGACATGAGGATTCAGAGTCTGGGCAAACCGCTGAGGGTGTGGGGTGTACTCTGGGGAGATGCCCATGCCAGCTAGGGAGGCTCGTGACTGAGGCTCAGGCTGTGTATGGGCGGCCGAACACTTGCCTGGTCTGAGGAACATTTTATTTACTTCTCAGAGAGAGGAACCTAGTCCAAATCCTGGGTTTCCCACCTCAAAATGACTGTCTTCAAGTGGAAGTTTGAAGACATCTGTCTCTCCTTTTGGGCTTTCCAGGTGGCGCTTGTGGTAAAGAGCCTGACCACCAGTACAGGAGATACAAGAGACTTGGGTTTGATCCCTGGGTCGGGAAGATCCCCTAGATGAGGAGGGCACGGCAGCCCACTCCAGTATTCTTGTCTGGAGAATCCCATGGACAGAGGAGCCCGGTGGGCTACGGTCCATAGGGTTGCAAAGAGTCAGACACGACTGAAGCGACTGAGCGTGGACGCAGTCATGTCTTTCCCTTCATCTCGTCTTCCCAGTGGACACAGAGCCCAGGACGCAGCCGCCCCAGAGCGCCCTGGGAGAAACCATCGTTGAGCCTTGGGGGGCACCTCTTTCTAAAGCATCCTGAGAACAGTGATTCTCACAACCCCAGCATGTCCTGTTCCCTTAAAACCCAGAGAAAATTAATTCCTCTCACACTTGGAAGAAACTGTCCCCAACTGTCTTTTAGGCAAGAGATAGCCCTGTGCACACGACCCGTCCACAATAGGACCCCGAGGCCTGGAACCACGGAGAAGGTACAGGGGATTGGAGCGGGAGGGTGTTACCCACTGCGTCCTGAGGCTGCACACACAGGTCCCTCTGGAGTCTTTGACGTTTTAGTGCCACAAATCAAATGTCACTAGAAACCTGGCCTTTCTTCCACATCACAGTCCCCTCTCCTACACGCGCAGTGACTGGAGTCTAAAAACCGTTCCCATTGGCTGCAACTTTGACATGAGGCGATGAGTGGGAGACACAAAGCCGGGGATGGGAGACATGGCTAGTGGGATGCCCATGAGTTTGGAAATGGCCGGGGCTGCATGCCACCGAAATCGAGGGTCTTTTGGAGCATCCAGGTGGCACTGATGAGGTTCCCTCAAAGTTCCCTGCACCTTTCCACACCGTGACAGTAGGTCTCAGCCATTTGAAGCCACCAGATGAAGCTCTTAAGAGCCAGTGTCATGGATCATGGAAAGCTACTCCCTTGGAGCAGGCAGCCCAGTGCAGCCACATGCACAGGCCTTACGGTACCTATGGTACCGAGAAGCCACTGTCCCCTCCAACCAAAAGCCGCGCCTCCCCCAACCAAAGCTAGGGGCCCTCAGTGTGACCCCGAGTTTTGGCATCCCCTTTCCAGACCCAGAGAAGTCTCCTTTGGGACGGGAGACACCTGCACATTGAAACCACTCTATCTGAGAATTGAGAAGCAATGAAAGACTCGGTCTTACTGTGGCCGCTTTTGCTCCCAAACTGCCAGTGTGCCATCACACAGCCCTCCCGCTGGTCCAGCCTGACTTACCTGCAAAAGAGAACACAGATAGGATGACAGGCACCTTCCCGGGGGAGCAGCACAGCCTCCTGGAGGGGTCCAGAGCAGCTTCTCCCATTGAGGGAGGGTCGGCCCTGAAAAGGCCCTCCTCACAGCAGGGTAGAAACAGGGAAGCCCACATTTCCTCTTGATGCCTTAACTTTGACCAGGTCAACAGCCCCAGAGAAATGTGATGAGGCTCAGAAATGGAGTCTGGAAAGAAACTCTTGGCAGGGACGCGGGGCGATGGAGAGGCCATGCCCTCAGGCCTCTGTGGGTGCATGTTGGGAGGCAATAAAAGAGAGCTGCCTTCTGAGCTGGGAGGTGGGGACTAGCCTCTGCTTGAATCAGTTCCTTGGGGAAGGGAACAGTGGAGACCAAGATATATTCTCTTTTTGCACCCAGGGGCTTTGTGGTTCAGTGAATGTTGAATCCTCTGCACAGCTGCAAGCCAAAAGGAAGTAGCAATTCCAGGGTGGAGTTTGGATTCTCCCTGAAAGACGATGCTCCCCACCTCCCCCACCCTCAGTTTCCGTGCATCCAAAGGGAACAAGAGTCCATTCTGTTCATCCCATGCCAAGCCGCCTTTTCCTGTTTCCCCTGCAGGATATTCCCAAGGTTCACAGTTCTCTAGACTACAAAGTCTGTTGGCATCTCAGGCAATGGCAAGTGAGGGCTGAGAGTTTTAAACAACCAGGCTTCTCCTCAAATATATCCGCACATGCCTAGCGCACACTAAGATTTTATTAATAGTAAACACTGTTTATCCTCCCTGATGTTATGCTCCACTTCTCACTCAGTCTATATCCTTGGTGTGTGTGTAGAAAAATAGATATGCCTCTGTTGTCCAAAGCCTGAGGCACCAGTCAAAGACTTTCACTGCCAGTTTTTCCTTTGGCGTGATTAATTTTAACTCAGCTCTGGGTATTGACCTGAGTTTGGGAGCAGCAGCATCCAGTACACAGCCTAAACCATAAGACAAATAAGTGCTCCCCTGAAATTCAAGACGGCAGCCATGGGCTCAAGCTCACCTAGACTTAGCTGGCTTTTCCATTCCCTGCTCATGTCGAGCACCAGGCCGGGTAGATTTCTCACAGTGTTGATAAGCTAATATCCATTGTGAAACTCTAGTGCCCACCACTTCCTGGCCTTCAGGTCACTGTCCATGTCTCAGGAGGTGGGCAAGTGGTCACTCAGTCATGTCTGACTCTTTGCGACGTGGACTGTAGCCTACCAAGCTCCTCTGTCTCCAGGCAAGAATACTGGAGTGGGTTGCCATTTCCTTCTCCAGGGGATCTTCCCGACCCAGGGATCGAACCCGGGTTTCCCGCATTGAAGGCAGATGCTATAACTTACTTCTGAGCCACCAGGGAAGCCCCAGGAGGTGGGAAAAATCTCCAAGTCTCATATCAGCCACTCAGGAGTCACCCTTGGCATTTCCCTGGTCCCCATTTCCTTCTGAATTCATCACAAAGTTCTGTTGGTTCTACTTTTTAAATCTCTCCAGGATCCACTGTCACTGTCATCTGTAGAATTGATGGCTGGTGCTTGTGCAGCCATTTGGGGCCGTGAAGTAACAGCCATAGATTGATATTGGCAGAACAGAAAGATAGAAGGAGGCTGAGTTCTTTGCGATTCCTTGAGGCTGCCATCCCAACCATGTACCAACTTCCTCCTGCCTTCTTTAATGTGTAAGAGAGAAACACTTCATGCTCTAGCGTTATGTTATTTTGGAACTTGAACACATGCAGTTGAACCTCATCCAACTGCATCAGTGAGGTGCAGAAAGGAGACCTGACTTGTGAACAACTGTATACCGCGCTTCCCTGGTGGCTCAGATGGTAAGAACCTGCCTGCAACGCAAGAGGCCTGGGTTTGATCTCTGGGTTGGGAAGATCCCCTGGAGAAGGGAATGGCTACCCACTCCAGGATTCCTGCCTGGAGAATGTCATGGACAGGACAGTCCATGGGCTATAGCAGGTGGAACACACGTGACTGCTGAATTAGAAAATGTCAGGGAGATGGGAGGACAGGGGGGTTCCACAGGCGAGAGGGGGCCATGGAAACATGGGGCGGAAGCTGTCACCACCACAGATGGCTGGGGAATTACTGAGCTTGGGCGTTGTATGTGCACCTGTATTACCCCAGCTGTATCACTTCTCACAATGATCTTATGAGTCTGATTTGTTTTATTAATGAGAAAAGTGAGTTTAGAGGCATGATGTGATTTGTCAAGGTCACATAGTTAATAGTGGATGCAGGATTCAACCCTCAAGAAGCCTGGCTCCAAAGTCTGTCCCTGAAATACTGACTTCTGGAGGAGTATTTGTTTTTCTTAAATATGCAGCAGAGATGAGTGTTTTTGTTTGTTTGTTTGTTTGTATATTACAAGTTGCTGAAGAACAAACAGAATTGACTGTTAGTCCAGAAGAAAATCTAAAGATCATCTAACTAGAGCCTTATCATTATTATCATTATATGATATTAATCATTATCATTATTAAAATAATTAATCAGTAACAGTAGGAGTACAATAGCAGCTGGACAGCCTTTAGTCAAATACAGTGACAGCTTCCTGTGGAAACTTATGAAGGAATAACAAGTGGCTTGCGCCAGGCGAAGCAAGTTGTGGGGCCCCAGGGAATCTAACTTGCTCTCCAGTCTAAACAGCTCCCAAGGTAAGGTCGCCCGTGCTCTGGTTGCGGCAGCCGGGCTCTGGGCCTTCCTCGGGCTGCTGCTGCCCTCTCCTGGTCACTTCTGGAACTGATGAAAGTCTCCTCCCAGCGCTGGTGGAGGGCTGCTGCGGAGGCTTCTTCAGTATCCGCTGCTCCCACCGTGCTATCGTCGTGTTGGGAAGGGCCGCGAGGCTTGTTAGGAGCAAAAGGAAGAGACCGCTTTATGTGGGGCTTGGTGCTCCCAAGAACTGCCCACGGGGCTGCTTGGGACCAGGAGAGGAGGAAGAACCAGACAGACTGGAGA